>MDKH01095884.1:0-27359 GCA_005239495.1 Nicotiana undulata | reverse complement strand
GTAAAAGCACGAAGGGTGATGTCGTGTCATTGTTTACTTTTCCGACATTTATATTGTTTCGTTTTCGATTATGTTGTATTGTTTCTCTGGATTACTTATATCTGTCGATGTGACTGTTTTATTCCACTTGTCCCCCTTTACTGCTCCCATATCCCCTACTTGCTGGTTTATCACCTGCCTTGTGTTATTTTCATGTTACTTGTTGTAGAATAGGACAGGTTATCGTTAATGTCAAGTCTAGCCTCGTCACTACTTCGGCCGAGGTTAGGCTTAGCACTTACTCAGTACATGGGGTCGGTTGTACTGATACTACACTGCACTTCCTTGTGTTGTGCAGACCCTGCTACCGGACCCCGTGGAGCGTTCTGAGGGAGATACCTTCAGTCCACGTCAGAGCTTCGAGGTATACACTGGCGTTCGTGGATCCCGAGGCTTCTTTCCTTTACTGCTTCATTGTCTCTCTCCTTATTTTCAAGACAGTGTTGTATTTTCATTTTCAGACTTGTATTTAGTATTCTAGTAGCTAGTCCGTGGGTTTGTGACACCCCGGTTTTGGGATTGTTCGTTGTAGATGTCTTATCACTTCATTTTGAGTTTTCTAAGATAATATTATTGTTTTTCCGTTGTGAAACAATTGAATTGATTTGGAATGTTCAGTAAAGTTTTGAGAGTTACTAGTGTGGGATGTTTCTTTTTATAATGTTGGACATTAATGAATTCGTGAAATGTTCAGTAGAAGTTGGAAGGTTAATTAGTTTTATTACTGTTATGTTGTTGTTATAAATGTCAAAGTGTTGTGTACGTTGGCTTGTCTAGCGGGTTCAACGTTAGACGCAGTCACGGTCTGAAAGATGGGATTTCGGGTCGTGACATTTAAGTTCCAGCGCACCATGAGGGAAAGACATCGGGTTCGATTCCTGATGCTCCATGATGGTAAGAATTGGGTTCGTGTCCCAACTAGATATGGACTAGCATGCCTTTATATGGGTAAGGCATTCAGTTTGATTCCCAATGCACCATATTGGTGATATAATGATGCCTAAGGATAAATAATGTGTTTTTCATGAAAAATCATGAACATTGTCCCACTTGATTTGCACCATTCTTGAAGTGAATATAGTAGCGGTGCATAATAAGTCTAAATGAAGATAAGTGGTTGACCAATGAACGTGGCCGGGCCAAATATCAAAATAATAATAGTCATCACTATGGTAATTGTAAAAAGAAGAACAATACGGGTTCTCAAAATAATTCTTCAAAGGTGAAGGAAATATGTATCGATGTGGTCTGTTAATACGAGGCAACTCATATGATTATAGTCCATTATTTGAAATTGTGACTTGTGATAAGCATTGTAAATGCAGACTCATTTCTGAAAGTGAATGTGAAATTATATACTTCATGTGATAAAGATTACGCACAATAATGTGTTTATGTATGGCTGGATAAATACAACAACTCACCTATAAGGGAGGTTTGAGAGAAATAAAGATAATGAATTTTACAATGTGGTTACATGACTATGTCATTGATCGCGTATATATGGTACGCCCAAAGGTGATATACCAGTTAAGGTATGCCAAAAATTTTACATACCAGTTAAGGTTGGGATTGAATTCCTTAAAATCTGGAACGAATAAAAGGTTATATATATTTATGGGCCCAATCACATGCCATGAGGACCGTTTACTATTATATGATTTTAAAAGAAGCATCTATTGTATGGTTACATTTGCGTTTGTTGTCAACTTGCAGTGTGAATTTCGCAAGATTGATTGCTCAAATTATTAGAGCACAGTTCCAGAATATAAACTATGATAATTTATCTTGATAATGCTGGTTTAAATCCAACTTGGTTTAGCAGAAATTGTATGCCACCAATTAGAGGCTAAACCATTGGGTATGAGATGTATTATGTTGACATACAACAACACTTGTACGCATCTAGACAAGTTATGGTAAATTCTCCATATCACAATTGGTTCAGGGTCAGGAACCAAATAAGTTTTATCTAGAAATATAGATGTGCTATATGATTTAATTATTCCACCATAATACAAAATTATGGGTCCCCAAAGAAAGTTGAGGATATGTGTTTGTGATGCCAGCATTAGGGGGTGAAAATTGGGAGCTGAAAAGTAATCATAGAATGAATTATTATGAGTATACCTAGATCCTCGTACAAGAAAATGTGAACTTGAAGTCCAAGTGATAATTCATTTGTAAAATATTGCCAAGTGTATTTGCTGACCCAAAACTAAATGTTATATATAATCTGCTAATGCTCCAAATAGAATAAAGTCCATGATGGGCATAGTCTATGAAACGCATGAAGCGTAATAGACTAATAGGTTCCAAAGATAAAACTCCTTGAATAAGGAGAGGAGCAAATGATAAATATGGTCATACTAAGGAGGCAAGTGCTCTGTAAGAGCACCATGACATAACACTTTATAAGACCTCACGGAAGAGGCTCAGGTACCTGAAAATAATGAGATCTCAATAAGTTATGTCTTTATTGTGTGATGATGGAACCGATGTAAAGGATCATCGATGATAGTGTTGATATAATATAGCGCTAAATATTTTTAATATTGACGAGGATATTGAGCTCAAATTTGTCATAGAATTTGGACAGATAAATGATTGGTCAATGAAAAATACGCAATCAAGATTGACTTCACTTGGAAAACGTGGAGTTATGAACTGATAGTCCCAACACCTGAAAGTATAAAGCGGTGGGGTGACACAAGATTTTACGTAAATGTCATGCCATTGATTATATGAAAACATGTTCCCTTGTGGTGGATACAATTGCTTTCAGATTTTAGTCTGGCAATACCTGATAAATTTGATATGCGTATATAAAAATCATTGAAGGATTTAAACTGTTCTGGAGCATATTAAGGTTCCCAAGAAATTTATTAAATAAAGCTTCAACAAATCTTTATGTGGATTGGAGATATCATGGCGTACATGATTTATTTTTATGTCTATTGTAATTGGTGCACTATATATCTCACTATAACCATGAGTATAACAATATGCTAGCGAGATATAGTTTTATTCCTATATGAAGATATTGGAATACTATTAGTATTATATTGCAAAAGGAATCATTGATATAGATTTGTTTATTCTAATAAATAGTATCAAGATTTTGTTGGTTATGCAAATGCATGCATTTTCTGAAGTTCGTTCTTCAAACAATCTTTTTGCATGTGAGAGTACTTCCATATAATTATTTCACAAGATTCCAACAATAGTGAAGGCGATGATATTTTTTATCTCAATTGGAAGAAGGATATATTGAAGGACACAAAATAAAGCATATGTTTCGCAAAGTTCTTTATTAGATACAATTTTCAACGAGCGGTGAAATAGATGTTCAATAAATTTGTTCGTTTGATAATTTGGTGTTCTGTTCAGTGAAGCATGAGCAACCTCAACATTTGAGAAGTTGGTATACAAGATCGGAACACGTCATCTCGGAGAAACAAATTGATGTTTTCATCAGGGGGAGGCAAATACGCGCTGTACTCTTTTTCCCTTAGCTAAGATTTTATCTCACTGGGTTTTTCTTGCAAGGTTTTTAATGAGGAAACAAATAATGTGTATTACAAGATAAGTGTAATCGTTTTCCTTCACTAAGATTTTTTTCCACGGGGTTTTTTCTTTGTAAGGTTTTAATGAGGCACATTATCTATGGGCATCCAATGGGGAGTGTTATAAATAATTATCTAGTGTTGGATGTCCATAACTCATAAAAAAGTAATACCCACTACTCTTCTCCATTATCTCCATAACTCCCACTACTCCAATACTTATGGAGTTATGATTGTAACTCCCATACCTACATAACCTCCCCATTATCTTCCTCCATGATCTCAAATGTTTAATGTCATGTTTATGACACTCTTTTGTATATCTCTATGCAATACTATAAATAGAGGATGTGAAGTGATATTGCATATACACTTGAATACATGGAAGAAATATGAATCTCTTCTCTTTTTTTCTCTATATCTCTTATCTATTTTCTTGTTTTATGTTATTGCTTTGATCTACATTTCTTAACAATATGCATCTTTATTCAATTAAAGCTACTGTATTTTCGAGTTAACCATTTGATTTTAAACTTAATTTGTTGGAACTAAACATCAAGGAAAAGGAAATAAAAGGTTACCAATTTCATCAATTTTTTTTTGTTTTCATGTTGTTTATTCTCATATTTTAATTTAAAATTTACAATAATATGTTTTTACATAGTAACAAGTAAGCATATTTGTGTAACGACTCGGCCGGTCATTCTGAGAATTTATGTTTCATTCGGCGGCGTAAGTTCTTGTATAACTTGTTATTACGTGTATCGACTTGCGTGCGTGATTGAATTTAGTTATCGGATGATTCAAAGTCGAATTGGAAGAAGGAATCTAGTTTTGGAAGCTTAAGTGGTGAGAATTTGACCGAAAACTGACTTTTGTGTAAACAGCCCCGGAATGGGTTTTGGATGACCTCAACAGCTTCATATGGTGATTTTGAACTTAGGCGTGTGTCCGAATTTGGATTTGGAGGTCCGTAGGGAAGTTTGAGGCATTTCGGCGAAAGTTGGAAAAATTGAAGTTTGGAGGATGGAGAAGTTTGACCCATAGTTAACTTTGGTGATATCAGGATCGGAATGCGGTCCGAGAGTTTGATTAGCTCCGTTATGTTATTTGTAACTTGTCTGCAAAATTTGACGTCATTCCGGGTTGGTTTGATAGGTTTCGGCACGCGTTTTAGAAGTTGGAAGAATTAGAACTTCATAAGTTCGATTCATGGAGCGATTCGTAGTTTCGTCGATGTTTGATATGATTTGAGACATATAGAGGATCCGGGTTGGTGTGCTTGGACGGGGTCCCGGGGGCCCCTGGCGTGTTTCGGACGAGTTTCAGATGGTTTCCATTGTTTTGAAGAGGTCTAAGTTCTGGTGTAATCGCATCTGCGGACCTTGGGCGCAGGTACAATGGTCTTGGAAGTCTCCGCAGATGCGGAGAATTGCAACGCATATGAGGCACCGCAAAAGCGGATCCTTGGGCGCAGAAGCAAAGGGAGCGTAGGTGCGGTTGCGCAGAAGCGATTAATTTTGTCGCAGGTGCGGAAGTCCTGGCAGATTTATTTAAGTCGAGGGTTGGCCATTTTTCTTCATATTTTGAGTTTTGGACTTCGGTTTTGGGAGCTTCTTTTGGGGGTTTTCAAGAAAAACGATTGAGTAAGTGCTCTTCACCTAGAATCTAACATATTCCATAATTTTATCTTCATTTTTATCATTTAATTCGTGTTTTGAGTTGAGGAAAATGTTGGTTTTTGAAGAAAATTTTCAAAATGAAAAATCACGATTTGAGGGAAAAAATGCTATCGGAATTTGATAATTTTAGTATGGGTGAACACGTATCGGAATAGGTGTTCGGGTTTTGTGAAATTTTTCGGGTTCCGAAGTGCGGGCCTAGGGGTCGACTTTTTGGATTGATTTCTAGTTTGTAAAGATTGAGACATTATGATCCGGAATACTTCCCTATTAGTTTTATTTGTATTTTGAAGTTATTTTGATTGGATTTGAGCCGTCCGGAGGTCTTTTCACTCGAGAAGTTCATTTTAGAGTACCGGGTTGTCTTCTTTGAGGTAAGTATCTTGCCTAACCTTGTATGAGGGAACTACTCCTTAGGATTTGAGTCTTCTATATTGATTGTAGTCTGTGTACGTGAGGTGAAGAGTACGTGCTCAGACTTATGTTGTGGAATTTGGCCTTTTAGGATTCCTAGGTTCTTGTATTCATTAAATAAGTAGTTGTTCTTGTATGATTACGTTCTTTAATTACTAGTTTCACCTTTACCTGCTTAATTAGAATTATTTGCTTCATGATTCACTTTTATTGATATTTGATTCATATGTGCCTTAATTGAGACTAGTATCTTTTCCATTGCCATGTTGCCTTCTCCCTAACTGCTTATCCCTACTTGAAGTTGTAGTTATTCTTGTTTTATAAATGTTCTCCCTTAATTGAAGTTATGGTTGTAACAACACGACCGGTCGTTTTGATCTCTAGCACGTCGTTTAGCGGTTTGAGGCTATGAGTAGCTTCACTTCAAGTATCATGACTTGCACGCATGGTTGGAAGTGAATTTCGGGAAGTTTAGAGTCGATTCGGAAAGAGAATTCTCATTTCGGAAGCTTTAAGTTAGAAGAATTGGTTAGGTGGTGATTTTTGAGTAAACGACCTGAGAATCAAGATTTGAAGGTTTCATCAGGTTCGTATGATGATTTCGGACTTGGGCGTATGTTCGGATCGGGTTTTGGATGACCCGGGAGCATTTCGGCGCATATTGTGGAAGCTAGCATTTTAGAAGAAGTTCATAAATTTAGGTTGAAGTGTGTTTCAGTGTTATCAATGTCCGTTTGGGATTCCGATTCTGGGAATAGCTTCGTATGGTGATTCAGGTATTGGGAGCGCATCCGGAACTGGATTCGGAGGTCCGTAGGTCATTTTGGAGTCATTTGGCTAAAGTTAGAAATTTGAAGGTTTTAAGAAGTTTGACCGTAAGTGAACTTTTTCATATCGGGGTCGAATTTTGATTCCGGAAGTTGGACTAGGTCCGTAATGTCGAATGTGACTAGTGTGCAAAATTTGGGGTCAATCGGACGTGATTTGATAGGTTCTGGTATCGAATGTTGAAGTTGGAAGTTCTGAAGTTCATTAAGCTTGAAATTGAGTGCGATTCATGGTTTTGGCGTTGTTTGATGTGATTTGAGGCCTCGAGCAGGTCCGCATTATAGTTTAGAACTGGTTGGTGTGATTGGACGGGGTCCTGGGGGCCTCGGGTGGATTCCGGGTGGTCAACGGGTTGAATTTGGCCTTATGGGAGTTATGACGTTGTTGTCTTCTGGTGTAACCGCACCTGCGAGGTTTTGGCCGCAGGTGCGGCCTTGGTGTCGCAGAAACGGAAGTGGCTGGGCTTGGCTGGGGGCGCAGGTGCGGTGCAGCTCCCGCAGAAGCGAGACCGCAGGAGCGGTCCGGGCTCCGCAGCAGCGGGCGTGGTCGAGTTTAGCTGAGACCGCATCTGCGATGGAAATTCCACATGTGCGGAGTCGCAGAAGCGGCAGGCGGACCGCAGGTGCGAAAAAGCGGGTTGGACAATGTCTTCTTTAAAGCGAAGGGTTTGGCTCAATTTCATTTTATTTCGACCATGGGAGCCATTTTTGGAGCAATGTGTAGTGCCATCTTCATCAACTAGTAGGGGTAAGTGGTTTCTTCCCACTTGTTAGTTAAATACATGAATTCCACATGGATTGGAACATGGAAATTAGTATAAATTTGGGATTTTGAATAAAGACTTAGAAATTGGTATTTTTGGATTTTGACCACTAATTTGGGCATGAAATTGAGAGAGAATTATATATTTGAGTTTGTGAGGTTATGGGTAATCTTTATCTTAAAAAAAATCGAAATACGGGCACGTGGGCTCGAGGGCAATTTTGCCAACTTTTCGAGAAGAGTTGGGAATTTATATAAATTGGATTGTTATAATTATTAGATTATATTTTCATTGGTTTGCTCGTTATTTGGATAGTTTTGGGGCGTTGTGCATCAACTTGAGTCGTCGGAAGGGCTTGGAAGCCGGTTATGGAACTTCGGATCGAGGTAAGTCTCCTTTCTAACCTTGTAAGATGGAATTGTCCCCATAGGTAAAATAAGTAAATATGTGCTACTATTTGTGGGGAGCTACATACGCACGAGATGACGAGAGTCTGTGCGTAGCTACTATTATGCTTATGTACGGGTAGACTAGGATCCAAAGCATGTTTTACTTGTCGTACTTGTAATTTTACTGATAAAATTAATATGCTTAAATCATATCGAACTTGGAAAATGAACTTCTAAAAAGATTAAACACCATCTTCTTGACCACTAAACGGGAAATTGTCATTTCCTTGGGTAATTGTTTTCCTGATGAAGTCTGGAGTGACTGTTTGAATGTGTGTATATATGAGTACCTGCGTCGAATATATGATTCATGAGCGGGGTAACTCTATTATTTATATTTGACCACGTAGCATATATGATTTGCGAGCGGGGTAATAGATGCATTTATGGTTCGCGTCGTTCGAACCTTCGGCAGTGCATATTTTATTATTGTTGGTTCGGGCCGTTCGACCCTCGGCATTTCCTGCGCATGATATTTGCTGGATACCATCTGTGATTTGAACTGTTTAATTGCCTTAAGATATAAGTTGTTAACTGAGATGATGGAAACTGGGATTTATAATTTATGGAAGAAGTTGTCCTTCCCTGTTGTTATTTGTTATTTGATAATAACATCCATGTTTGACATCACCCTTGATTATATAAAATTGACCTCTAGCAAGTGTCAAAGTCGACCTCTTGTCACTACCTCTTCGAGGTTATGCGGGATACTTACTGAGTACACGTTATTTTCGTACTCATACTACACTTGTTGTGCATTTTTGTTGCACAAGTACATGTATATCTAGTGGCCTCGCTTGACGCAGTGGTGTGGATGACATGGAGACTTAGGTGAGCTGCTTCTTTCGAGATGACCCGCAGCCAGCAGAGTCTCCTTCAGAGTATTGAGTTGCACTTTCTTTACTGTCCCATTTGTATTCCGGACTGTTATTGTATTTCATTTGGTTCTTCTTAGAAATTGCTCATGCACTTATGACACCGGGTTCTGGGATGACTTTGGGATGTATTTGTTAATTGAATTGTCAAAACATCGTTATTTACCTAGTAAATTTTATTGATTATTATATAATGAAATGAAAAGTAACGATTTCAAAATGCTAAAATAGGAATTTAATTAACTATTGAGTGTTGGCTTGCCTGACAGTGGTGTTCGGCGCCATCACGGCCTTAATGGATTTTGGGCCGTGACAATGGTGATCTTCTCGCTGCCTACCTTTAGTTGAATTGAATGTATCTCTCCCGTAATTGTCTAACCTTAAAAGAAGCTTAGGGGTTCTATACCTTAGTGGGCTTACCTTCATTTGGAATTATTGGACTCGTGTTAGTTTCTTGTTGTTGAACCGTACAGTGTGGGACTATTGTTACATGTTATGTTCTTTCTTGTTGAGTTGTTCTTATCATGCCTAGTTTTCCTTATTGTGGTTCTTCCTTGTTAACTAGTTTTACCTTTTCTTGTGATCGAAGGTTCTTGAGTTGATTTATTTACCGTATCTTGTATTATTATCATTGTTGTTGTTGTACTTGTTGTGGTGATGCACGAGATTTCTGCCATGTGGTTGTGGCTATTGTGATGCACGAGATTTCTACCGTGCAGTTGTTGATATGGGGATTTGCACGAGGTTTCCATTGTGTCGTGATTACTATTGATATTTCACATGCGGCGTGATAAGCCGGGACATGTATATGTGGGTTGTGCATGTGGCGGGACAAGGTGGGAACATGATTATGCACGTGTGGAGAGACAAGGCGGACATTTATTTTATTATTGCACATGTGGCGAGACAAGGTAGGTTGTGCCGGGGTTTGATTTGTGATGACTTGTGTAGGCCTGGGGGCATTCTTGTTGTTGATATTATGGAGTGGTACACTTATCGTGTGAGCTCATTCTTGTGAAAGTTGTGAGAAAATATTTTACGTGTTATCCTTTCCTTTTCTTATGCTTACTAGCTGGTTTGGACTATGTTAGGACACTTGCACAAGCATACACGTAGCTAAGCACTCTTATCGGATTAAGGGGATTCTTTGTTGTTGTTGAGTATAGATACCCTTGTTGTACTTGCCTTCTATATGAAAAATGATTCTATTTGGCATGTGAGTCGTCCTTGCAGTTATTAGCTGAGATGAAGGCACCAGATGCCAAAAGTCAGGGTTCAGTACTGGGACCCGTGAATTGTGATTTATCCGAGGTTTGGTACCTCGTGGAGTTGACTAAAACTTGATGCTAAAGCAGTTGTTTTTGCTGAGTTATTACTTGTCATGGTTGTATATGTGATTCTAGACTTAGATTGTTCCATCCACCCTTCTGTGTCATTTTATGGTATTCCGTTGATGCTTGTTGTTTCCTTTCTTATTGAAATTACTGTATTGTTAGTCATATTATGTAGTCCTTATGTAGATACCATATTCTGTTGTTCCTATACTTATACTTGTTCAGTTTATTAGACCACTGGGTGTCCTTGACTATTCCTCGTCACTACTCTACCGAGGTTAGTCTTAATACATACTGGGCACCGTTGTAGTGTGCTCATACTGCACTTCTGCACATTTTTGTGCAAATTCCACGTATTGTGTAGCCGGTTGATCATTAGCTAACAACGCGGATTGCTGTTGTGGAGACTCAAGGTAAACCTGCTACAACGTCTGCAGGCTTCGGAGTCACCGTCCTATTTTGATTCATACACTGTCTTTATTTATTTCTGAACAATTGTCGTTAGAAGTTGTAGTAAAACTCTGTAGAGCTTATGACTTGTAATGTCAGATTTTTGAAAAAATGTATATCATTAAAGAATTCATTTCAGAAAGTATTAGGTGTTATTTATTATTTGTTGTTATTCCATAAATGTTAGGCTTACCTAGTTCTTAAGACTAGGTGCCATCACGATATCCAACGGAGAGAAAATTAGATCGTGACAATTTGTAGCACAAAATTCATAGGCAACACATTTTGATAATTTCTTAGCGCATTAAATTTAAGATAAAAAGTCGCTAATTTATTTGGACTAACTTGTGAATAAGCAAAGAGTTCACATTTTCCTTTGTTGATAATTCATTACTTAATTGTATTAAATAAGATGAGATATTTTCTTTTAATATAAGAAAAGATATGAGTTACATTAGAAGTGGACCTGAAAACATGAAAACAAATGTTTCTAAAGAGTACCAATTCCACTCTTCTTTTTATAAACTTTTTTCATTAAGTGTTTGAATTAAGAGTTATTTGAGCAATTACACCTTGAAATATTTATCTGACACTCTAAAAAGTTATGAAGATTTAAATGGTAAAAGTATTATAGTTTGAAGAGTATTATATATATATATATATATAAAGTCGGAGCAAGTTTTTCTAAATGAGAATAGCTTAGTTAATAGTAACTAATAAAAGTAACTTAATTTTTTAGTTTCAAATGGCATAGTAAAATATAAGGACTAGCCTTTTGTAAATAATTTATATTCTGGTTGGTTATAGTAGTTAATATTCGGTTTGTTCTTATTTTTAGTATCAATATAAAATATTAAGACAATAGATGTTTGCTTGCTTTTAAACATTAAATTAACAGGAAAAAAATATTTACACACTTTAACATTACATAATTAGTGTAATTTTTAATTAATGTACTGGATGTGAGATGATAAATTAAAGTGGCCTCACATAGTCATTAATGATATTGTCACGATCCAATTTTCTAACCTTAAGGATCGTGATGGCGCCTAACACCACACTTGCTAGGCAAATCAATGTTAGAACTTGATTAGCCATTTTCCTTGAATATTTACTTAAACACAATAAAACAATCTAAATAAACTAAATCTGATAATTCCCATCGAAATACTTCATCAATAAAATAATAAACGAACAAATAAACCGAGCCACGAACTAAATATATAACTATAAGACTACCCCACGGTCTGGTGTCACAATTCACGAACTACTAAGAATACTACAAATAATGAGCTGAAAGAAATAATGTAATTGTTTTGAGTGTAATAAAACAGTATCTATAGAACTAAGAGAAGACTCCAGGAATCTGCAGACGCCAGCAGATCTACCCAGTGTCTCCAAATAACAATGTCTGCTACTAAAATCTCCTAGTGCTGGACGGTACCTGGATCTTCACAAAAGAGTGCAGAGTCTAGTATCAATATAACCGACCCCATGTACTAAGTAAGTGCCGAGCCTAACCTCGACGAAGTAGTGACGAGGCTAGGAAAAGACAACACATAAAACCTGGATATTTATATAATCTTGCTAGCAGGAATAATAACAATTAATGAATTTAAAAAAGATAGCAATTAATGGGAAAGGAGCATCCGATGAGGAATTTTTAACATAATAAACGAGGAAAACAATAAGGCAAACATAGACAATGATCATCAATAATTTCAGCAAATAAAAATAGAAAAGAAACTTGCACGGCATCACCTTTCGTGCTTTTACTCTAAGCCTCACCATATGCATAAATATAAATGTAAATGTGCACGGCATCACCCTTCATGCTTTACTCTCCTCCTCACCATATGCATCAATATAAATGTAAATGTGCACAACATCACCCTTCATGCTTTACTTTCTTCCTCACCATATGCATCAATAAAAATGTAAATGTGCACGGCATCACCCTTCGTGCTTTATCACTCTTCCTCACCATATGCATCAATAAAAATGTAAATGTGCACGGCATCACCCTTCGTGCTTTATCACTCTTCCTCACCATATGCATAAGTATTAATGTAAATGTGAACGACATCACCCTTCGTGCTTTATCACTCTTCCTCACCATATGCATCGATATAACAATAATATCCCGACAAGGGAATCAACAATAGAAACAAATACAGCCCGGCAAGGGAATCAGCTATAACCAATCCAGTTCCAACAGTTAACTTCACAAAATAAATCTCAACTTGAGTCAATGCTCACAATGGTCAATTACCAAGAAGTCATCATAGGTCTTGTTCAACATGAATAGTCATCAATTTAAGCATGGACAGTACATAATAAGAGTCACAACAGTCACAATATAAGACTCACAGGCCTGCTTGACACCAACGTATAGATACTCGTCACCATACCTATACGTCGTACTCAACACTAACACGTAGCAAATAAGACAACAACACATATTCCCTCAAGCTAAGGTTCGGCCAAACACTGCTCAATTATAGCTTTTCCTTTCGAATTCACCTCCAACACACTCGAATCTAATCATAATTAGTTTAATATAAATAATTAATGCTAAAGGAACTAACTTTGCTGAAAACTATGGTTTTTCCTAAGTTTTCTAAAAAAAAGTTAAAACCCGACCCCGGGCCACTTGGTCCAAACTCGGGGTTCGGACCAAATTACGTTTACACATTCACCCCCGAGCCCGAATATGCAATTAGTTTCGAAATCCAACCCCAATTAGAGGTCAAAATTCTCTAATTCTTCCCAAACTCTCAATTTTTACCATGAAAATTCTTGATTTTTGATTGAAAAGTGATGAAAAATATCAGGTAATTGAAAGAGAAGAGTTTATGATTGATTATCAACACCTTGGGGATGAATTTGTGTGAAGAAAATCGCCTCTAGGACTTGGTAGTTCGAAAATAGGTGAAAAATAGGTTCTGCCCGAGTTTTAAAATTGATTTTATATAGCTGGGCAGGCCTTCATTACGTTCGCGTGAGCCTTCCCGCGTTCACATAGGGTCAGGCCCAAGTGGCCTTCGCGTTCGCGAGGTCCTAAACGCGTTTGCATAGCTTTAGCAACTGGGCTCTCCGCGATCGCGGCCCAATGGTCGCGTTCGCATAGTAGAAAACAAGGCTCCTCCCCCAAGCACAGTTAACCATGTGCGTTCGCGTGGCCCAACACGAGTTCGTGAAGCTTTAACCCGCCAGTGCTTTGTGTTCGCGTGAGGGGTTACGCGTTCGCATAGCACAACGAAATGACTTCCGTCTAAACTTTGACTCTTAAATCTTTTTTTATTTGAACTATGTAAAAACGCTTAATATTTAGGAATTTAATTATTTCATAATGTTTAATATATATAAGAAAAAAGGAACATTACATCAACATTCATGACTTCTAAAAAATTAAAAGTGCTTGTTTTCATAAATAAATAAAAAATGGTTATTTCAGAAAGAATGCAAATAATTCATATGTTTTTATCTTTCTCATAATAATTAGAAAAAATGAAATTGGATAACCAAACTTGGATGGAAAAGGTAATAAATACTCTCAATTAAAGAGGTGTTAATAATCAAATCACCAAAACTAGCCATTAAGCAACTCCTTATCAGTATATAATTGGATAAAATAATATTAAAGAGTTATTTGCACTTAAATTTTGAATTCTAACAAAATCACGATCTTCCAATTTATTATTTAGGATCTTAGAACTAAACTATGTTTTTCCTTCTGTTTATTGATGTGTCCTATAACAATTTGAATAGGATAATTTCAATATATTTCCTTTTTGAAAATTGCTTATTATATTGGACCTTAAAATCGAATTGAAAAAAAAGATATTTTTTGTTACTTGTTTGTTTTTAGTATTAAGTCATAAAAATTACAAAAATTCTCATAAGATATTTGAAAATCTATGTGGAGCGTGATTTTTTTTCTTCATCATATTTGTGGTTTTTAGGAACTTACATTTTTTAGTTAAAATTTAATTTTATAACTAAAATATGATGTTTAATAATATTTATGTGAATTTTAAAAATTATGTACTCATTTGATTTGGTACGCGCGCGACAAGACTAATAAATTGAAAAAGGATGTACAGGAGTAACAAATTTAAGTGGGGCCCATGGATCATGATAGGACGTGTAAATGGCAATTTTGAGGGGGTCCCACTATTTCAATATCTCTTCACACGTGTTCCTGGTAAGTAGTGTCAGGTGTGCTTATTTTGTCCACTAAAATAGATAAGGAAGAGTATTATAAGACATAAACTGAGATGTTTAGACTTTTCTGTCAAGAAGCTCCTGCGGTTCTCCCTTATTAATAGCAGTTAATACAAGTTAATCATGTTCTTGTACTTATATGTCTCTTTCCCACCCTCTTAAAATAGGCAAATAATTGATCTGTAAGCCAAAAGATAATATAGAAGCAGTTAAATCGATAAAAGAACCCATGTTGTTTATTCGCACGAGGATGAGCCCGCATCCTCGTGAAAGTTTTTGCTATTTTATACGTTTCAGATCTGAAAAAGCTTCAACTTTCCTTTTCTGGCCACAGTCCAAATGAGAAGTCAAATGGTTTCTCAGCTTTTCTTGATCCAACTACTCACCATCTGCTGTAGAATGAATGAAGTAGCGGCAGCTAATTCCGGTAAATGTCTTCAGGATCAGAAGACGTTGCTGTTGCAGCTCGGAAATAATCTTACTTATGATTCTGAAATATCCACCAAGCTGGTGAAGTGGAATCAGAGGATTGACTGCTGTCAATGGCAGGGCATCACTTGCAATGGTGCAGGTCAAGTTATTGGTATTGACCTTACTGATGAATTGTTCTCAGGCAGTATCCATCCGTTAGCAAATCTTAAGTTTCTATCTGTAATCCGTCTTGATGGGAACAATTTATCTGCTCCAATTCCAGAGTTCTTTTTGGACTTATCCAATCTAACTGTCTTGAGTCTAAGATCCTGCAACTTGATAGGAGAAGTACCTCAGAAAATATTCCAGGTACCAACTCTGCAGACTATTGACTTATCACAAAATGAAATGCTTGGAGGTTCTTTACCTGAATTTCCTTCAAATGGATCCCTACAAACTCTGGTTCTAAGCAATACAGGATTCTCAGGAAGTATACCCACGTCCATTGAGAACCTTAGCATATTGTCACATGTTGACCTTAGTTTATGTAATTTTACAGGTCCAATTCCGTCGTCTATGGTAAACCTAACCAAGCTTGTTTATCTGGATTTTGAACGGAATAGCTTCACGGGTTCAATTCCATCTTTTAAGCTGTCCAAAAACCTCAGTTATATTAACTCAGCTAGAAATTATTTGACAGGAATATCATCCGAGTGGGAAGGCTTAGAGAATCTTGAAGGACTCGACTTGAGTAACAATTCTATTCCTGGGCTCATTCCAGCATCGTTGTTTTACCTACCCTCACTTTCATATTTAGATCTGTCCAACAACAAATTTTCTGGCCAAATAACTGAACTACAAAATGTGACTTCTCCACTAACAGATCTTGACTTGAGTGCCAACAAATTGGAAGGGCCAATACCTGAGTTTTTCTTTGAGCTGCACGATCTCTTAGATCTTACACTTTCATCCAACAATTTCAATGGTACTGTGCAGTTGAAGAAGTTCACAGAGCTCAATAAGCTTGTAAATCTTGATCTGTCCCACAACAGTTTATCAGTTGACACAAATATAAGTGAATCGGAACTCTCCTTGCTTCCCCAGCTGAACAGTTTAATGTTGGGATCATGCAATCTGCAGAATCTCTCCTTCCTCAAGAACCAATCCAGATTGTCTATGTTAGATCTCTCAAACAACAAACTTACTGGTGAAATACCAAACTGGTTAGTGGAGATCACTGATGGACTTCTCCGTTTTCTGAATCTTTCTGTCAATCAATTCACGCATTTTCAAGAACCTTATAGATTTGGCCTTCTAAATTTCCTTGATCTGCATTCAAATCTACTCACTGGGGTTATTCCATTACCACCACGTGCAGCTGCTTATATTGACTTCTCCAACAATAACCTTGCTACTATGATACCGCCTGACTTTGGCAATTATCTTGTAACTGCTTGGTTCCTCTCAATTGCAAACAACAAAGTTATTGGCAGTATTCCTTCTTCAATCTGCAATGCGCGCTATCTTGAAGTACTTGATTTGTCTAACAATACTTTGAATGGCACAATACCGCCTTGTTTAGCAGAAAAGAGCAACACGCTGAAAGTACTGAACCTGGGAAAGAACAATCTCACAGGAAATATACCTCGAGAGTTTTCTCATAATTGTCAATTACAGAGCCTTGACCTCAGTCAGAATTACTTAACAGGTGAGCTTCCTCGTTCTTTGTCCAATTGCACAAATCTTAAGCTAATAAATCTGGGAAACAACAAGATCAGGGATACCTTCCCCTGCTGGTTGAGGAACTTATCCAATTTGCGTGTACTTGCATTACGTTCCAATGGTTTCCATGGGAACATTGATTGCTCTAGAGGGAGTTCCAATTGGACAGCTCTTCAGATAATCGACCTATCTTCCAACAATTTAGGGGGCATTCTGCCCCGAAATTCATTCTTGGAGCTAAATGCAATGACTGTTGAGCCAGCTGTAGCGCATTCACGCTTTGATCACTTGCACTTTGAGTCTGTATCCGTTAGGCCAATTTACTACCAGGACACAGTCGGTCTTTTCCTTAAAGGACATAACGTTACATTGGAAAAGATCCCTGTTTTCTTCACCTCTATTGACTTTTCAAGTAACAATTTTGTGGGGGACATACCAGAGACAGTTGGAGATCTCAAATCACTTTATCTTCTCAATATTTCACACAACAATCTCACAGGTCAAATCCCTCCAGCAGTTGGAAATTTGAAGCAATTGGGATCACTGGATCTCTCTTCAAACAAGTTGGGTGGTAATATCCCAGAAAAGCTTGCTAGCCTCACATTTCTTTCCGTGTTAAATTTATCATATAATGAACTGGTAGGAATGATACCACGAGGCAGCCAAATTCAAACCTTTGCAGAAAGTTCTTTTATAGGAAACAAGGGGCTATGTGGGTTTCCGCTGAACATAACTTGCAAAAACAATTCAGCAGTGGCACCTTCAGAGCCAGAATTTGAGGAGGAGAAATTATTTTCAATGACTGAGGTTTATGTCAGCGTTATGTTAGGATTTGTTGTCGGTATTGGCATCATCTTTCTACCACTTTTATTCTCTAAAAGGTGGAAACAGTCGTACAACAAACTAATTGATGGATTGATTTTAAGGATATTTCAGCAGCAAGATCAAGATGGGAGAACTAGTAAAAGCATTAGCGAAGCATCTCGGAAGAAGGCAGCGGGGAAATCAAGACGCAGTCATTAAGTTCAGCAGATGATTGCAGAGAAATATTTTTGCTTCTTATTCTATTGCAGTCCTTTTGCTAGAACAAAGGCATAGTGTCCTGTTCATTCCTCCATCCTGTAACAATTCCCTGCAGTTTGCTGTTCACTATTACTTCTAATTGTTTCCACTGTGAATTATCATTTTTTCTTACCTTTCATGATTCATCTTCGTTGCTTCTTATATATGAGATAGCAAAGTAGTTTGCCTACCCATAAGATAAAAGCTACAAGAGAAAAAAATATGCAATCTTGCTTTCTACTTTCTACTTGTAGACAACACTCAGTGCATAGTTATATATAATGAACCTGAACAACTACTACCGACTAAAATGGCTCCTGCACGTTTTGATTTAGAGAAGCAGTTTAGAACTTCTACTGCAGCAAGTCGATGAAGAATGTACTGATGGAAATGCATGTAACGCTCTCAAAAGTAAACTAAGGCATAGCATTGTCTGAAGTCTAAAAAAGGAAATTAATATTGCCTCAGTCAACTTCAAAGAAGCATTTCAACAAGCACCTGCTCAGCGTAGACAAGTGAGAAATGTATTTATGCAACAAGATTCAGAATTGAACTCTTAGAATAGGCCTAATTATATTTAAAAAAGCATAAAAGGATAAGTTTCAAAGTAATTCACAAAAATAAGAGTACTGAGGTATCTCTGACCCTCTCTCATTTCCCCATAATAGGGGCACTTTTTGCCATAATGGAGCTCCAGTGCTCCCTATTTTTGCTCCCAAAACGGGGATGAATAGTGTTATCTCCCATTTTTGGAGTAACACTATTCATCCCCATTTTGGAGGCAAAAATGGGGGAGCATTGTGTTAGGATATACTATTAACCATGCGGTTTTAGGCATAGTATTTTGCTTTATTCTTTAGGCGGAATGGCCTCGTGGCCACTTAAACTTGTATCAGTTTGTAAAGCTGATACATAAACTTACAATTTTCCCATTTGAACGCTCGAACTTGACGGAATGAGTACTAATAAATACATATAGCAGAGCGTGTATATTAATTGCGCTGACATATACAACACGTTATATGCTAGGTTATTTATTACTTGACATGTGTTATTTGTGGTCTCATTTTTAAATAATAAATCAGCAAAAAAATAAGTTACAAATTAAAAACAGAAAAAAGAAAAAGTGGAAAAAGACCTGACGCTTCTCTACCGACCCATCTTCCTTCTTCTTCATTCACCCACCACCCTTCCTTTCCATATTCTTATTCTTTCTTCTCTTTCTCTTTTTCTTCACTGTTCTTTCTTTCTCTTATACAAAATCAAATTCACAATACTACTATAGTCATGACTAGACCAGGAATAAATTGAGTTTTGAAATTTCAGAAAAATTCAATAGGAATCATGGTTTTGAAACAGTGGAGGCCGCCCAATACCATTGCAAATATTTACCATTTTTTGCTATTGTTTTGGCTAAGATGAATTCGATGATAGGGTTTTCTTCAGACCACCGTTGATTTAGAGTGGTGAGTGATTTTGAGTTTTGACCACCAGAAAACTTCAATGGTTGCCACCTCCACTACGCCGGCAACCGATCATATAACCCCATCTTTTCTAAAAACTCCAAAATCATAAGATAGAAGTAAAACTACACCATCGAATTTGGCCGGAATTAAACTCTGTAATGCTGTCTCTCTTGCTTAAGTTGAAGAAAAGAAAGAGAGCGGAAATGAGTACTGACAAGCTAGGAGACAACTTTTTCCTTTTCTTTTTCATTTTTTCATTTTTTTCCCATTGATTATAGTATTTTCTTTAGTCAAATTAATGCATCCACGCGAAAATTCCTTGCCGACCACACTACCACCCCACACTTTGACTTTTATATATTTTCTTACAATTCAAGTGCTCATAGGAGGTACAGGGTTCAAACAGTCAAGCTATTAAACACATGGAAAGGGGTCGTTATATGGTTATCAAAGAAACAAACTTTAAGCTCAAAAGGGGTTACCTATGGTACATTGTTTACCGGTGAAGATACATTTATGCAGGCTTCACAAAGAATTGCCTATATCCTTTCTAAGACCAAACAAACTTCTATTTCGCTTCGTACACACACAGGGAAAGTTCTAGTTATCATATGCAGACATAGAATAAGATGTAATTACCTCACACACACATGGCAAATAATCCATTCCGAATTGGTTCATCAACACACTCAAGTGAGTATTCAAGTTAGACACAGTGTGCAAAATTAAGGCATTATACATGAGTCTACAAGTGAGCCTAAGCGTCACACCCTAGAGTTTATTTCGATTGTTGTCAGGTGTATACACTAAGGGGTGCATTCTCGCATTTGCCCTTCTTGCCCAAGAGAGTCCTAATCACTACTACAAAAGGAAAAATAAATCTACCTAACCCGGTTCAAGCTAAACCCTTGGAAAAGAACCGTGGTCAAAAGAAAAACCACGGAGAAAATTACTACACTGCCTAAAAAGGAAAATAAAAAATCTTTTTGGTCTTTTCTTTAGACTACTTCCCTCAAGAAGATTGTCTGAGTGGTCCGTCATCAGGAAGAGTCTCCTACATTTTATAGTTTTTTTTTTTTTTGATATTTGACTTCAACCCTCAAGAGACCCGTCGAGAGGTGTCCGTCTTTGGGCCAAGGCGAATTAACAAAACACAACTAGAACAAACCACAAATATACACAAGTCACATAACCAGTACAATTATACAACAACAACAACTATGTCTCCCACCCCATACTTAAAAATATGGCATGTCCTCATGACAAATGACAATAAAAACACAGAGGGGTAAGGAAACTTCCCTGGAGTTCACTCGGAGTCGGAGACGGAGGTTGGGTCCACATTGCAGGCCCTCCCAATTGCGCGGAACCACACCATAAATCTGCTCTCTGATTTAGCCTGCCATTTGGACATTGCATCCAACCGTACGTGAAGGCCATCCACTGAAGTGCGCAAATTAGCCACCTCCTCCTCCATAGTGGGCATTCTGGCGCCATACCGGAACCTAGAGGGACCTAACCCATCATGGGACCTCCGCGGTGGTGCAACAGGGGGTGGGACCGCTTCATCATCATCAATTTCTATGGGCGTGACAACGTCTTTGCCCACATTTATCTTTTCAGACGCACCTGGGCAGGAAATGGCTCGCCGCGGTCGCGCCGCGGTGAGATTCAGAGAGCTTTTCTACCGCGGTCGCGCCAAGATTCAGAGGGGGTCTTTCACCGTGGTCGCGCCGAGATTCAGAGGAGCTATTTCGCCGCGGTCGCGCCGCGGTGACGGTCTTCCGAGGCTTTCAGCTTGGTTTCGAATTTTATTTAGTTTTAACCTCGTTTTCACCTTACCATATTTGTTCTATGCCCCAGGATTTTGCTCAACACACTTCCACAACTGCCCTGCACACTCAAAAACATGTTAAGAAAATACTACTATCATGGGTTGCCTCCCACGAATCGCCTGATTTAACGTCGCGGCACGACGAGTACAACAATCAATGGGTTGCCTCCCATGAAGCGCCTGATTTAACGTCGCGGCACGACGCAAAGTCTCGCCCCACTAATCAGCAAGGACGACCTTGGTCTTCTCACGATTCATGGTACCACCCCAATAGTACTTGACTCTATGGCCATTCACCAAAAATGTTCTTTCACCATGTATAGCTCGCAGCTCAAGCGCACCATATGGAGTGACTCTTACCACCTCAAACGGGCCTGACCATCTCGATTTCAGCTTTCCAGGAAACAACCTCATCCTAGAATTGAATAACAATACATGTTATCCTGGCTCGAACTGTCGTGGCTTAATATGCTTGTCATGTCATCTCTTGGTCTTTTCTTTGTAAAGTTTGGCATTTTCATACGAGTGCAGCCTGAACTCATCTAATTCATCCAACTGCAACAATCTTTTCTCACCCGCGGCTTCAAGGTTCATGTTTAGCTTTTTGATGGCCCAATACGCTTTATGTTCGAGCTCAACGGGCAAGTGACATGCCTTCCCATAAACCAGCTTGTACGGTGACGCCTCAATTGGCGTTTTGTAAGCCGTTTTATATGCCCATAAGGCATCATCTAACTTTGCGGCCCAATCCTTCCTGTTCACACTCACTGTTTTCTCCAATATTTGCTTTATTTTTATGTTGGAGACATCAGCTTGTCCACTTGTTTGCGGGTGATATGTTGTCGCAACTCGATGACGGACTCCATATTTAGCTAAAAGGTTATTCAACAACCGATTGCAAAAATGGGTTCCTTCATCACTGATCAAGGCACGTGGAGTCCCAAATCTCGAGAATATGTTCTTCTTCATAAACGTAACTACAACCATGGCATCATTTGTTGGCAATGCAATTGCCTCCACCCATTTCGACACATAGTCAACTGCCAGTAGAATGTATTTGTTTCCTCTGGATGGTGGGAATGGACCCATAAAATCTATCCCCCACACATCAAAAATCTCTACCTCCAGGATATTGTTCAAGGGCATCTCGTGCTTCCTCGTGATCATTCATGTTCTCTGGCACTGGTCACACTTTTTAACAAATGCATGGGTGTCCTTGAATAGAGTTGGCCAAAAGAACCCAGACTGTAGCACCTTCTCCGCCATTCGATCGCCACCATGATGGCCCCCATAAGGTGAGGCATGAAAATCATACAGCACCAGTTCCACCTCTTTATCAGGAATACATCTCCTCATTAACTGGTCACCACATTCCTTGTATAAATATGGCTCATCCCAATAGTAAAACTTCACATCACGTAAGAATCGCTTCCTTGCCTCAGATTCCATTTCCGGAGGAAGTACCCCACTCACCAGATAATTCACAAAGTCAGTATACCATGAAGGAGGGTCTTGGGTTATAGAAAAAAGTTGCTCATCAGGAAACACTTCATTAATTTCTCCACCCTCCTCCACATGGTCATGATTTTCCAGCCTTGACAGATGGTCAGCTAATTGGTTTTCAGTGCCTTTCCAGTCTCGTATTTCCACATCAAATTCCTGCAACAATAAAACCCAACGCATCAATCTAGCTTTAGATTCTTTCTTTGTAAATAGATACCTGATTGCTGCATGATCTGTGTGGACTATGACTTTCGTTCCCACCAAGTATGCCCGAATTTTTTCAAAGGCCCACACCACAGGTAGCAACTCCTTTTCAGTGGTGGTGTAGTTCTGCTATGCATCATCAAGGGTCTTACTCGCATAGTAAATGAAGTAAAACACCT
This sequence comes from Nicotiana undulata, assembly GCA_005239495.1. Lineage (NCBI taxonomy): Eukaryota > Viridiplantae > Streptophyta > Magnoliopsida > Solanales > Solanaceae > Nicotiana > Nicotiana undulata. The sequence continues at coordinate 4,351 of MDKH01095884.1, read as the reverse complement.
TGTCTTTCCTTTGGCCAAGCACTGCCCCCACTGCATGGTCACTTGCATCACACATAAGTTCAAATGGTTCGGACCAATCAGGTGCAACAATTATGGGGGAAACTACCAATTTCTTCTTAAGCTCCTCAAATGCCTTCAGGCAAGATGCATCAAAATTGAACTTGACATCTTTTTCCAGCAACCTGCACAAAGGAGTAGCAATTTTAGAAAAATCTTTAATAAAGCGCCTATAGAATCCTGCGTGTCCCAAGAAACTCCGGACACCCTTCACAGAAATTGGTGGAGGTAGCTTTTCAACTGCCTCCACTTTTGCCTTATCCACTTCGATGCCACTCTTAGACACTCTATGACCCAACACGATGCCTTCCTGCACCATAAAGTGGCACTTCTCCCAATTTGAGACTAGATTCGTTTCTTCACAACGGGCCAACACCATGCTCAGATTTGTCAAACAATTATCATACGATGACCCAAAAACTGAGAAGTCATCCATGAACACCTCCACGAATTTTTCCACCATATCAGTGAAAATAGCCATCATGCATCTCTGGAAGGTGGCTGGTGCATTACAAAGACCAAACGGCATTCGCTTGAAGGCGAAGGTGACATAAGGACAAGTAAACGTGGTCTTCTCCTGATCCTCTGGGCATATGAAAATTTGATTGTATCCTGAATACCCATCAAGAAAACAATAATATTCATGCCCCGCTAATCTGTCCAACATTTGGTCAATGAAGGGGAGGGGAAAGTGATCCTTGCGGGTTGCCTTGTTGAGCCTTCGATAATCAATGCAAACTCTCCATCCCGTAACAGTGCGGGTAGGAATCAGCTCATTCTTCTCATTCTCAATCACAGTCATCCCTCCCTTTTTGGGCACACATTGAACCGGGCTCACCTAATTGCTGTCAGAAATAGGAAAGATGATACCTGCATCCAACAATTTTATGACTTCCTTATTCACCACTTCTTTCATGATGGGATTTAACCTCCTTTGATGCTCAACACTCGGGCGGTGTCCTTCTTCCAAAACGATTTTGTGCATACAAAACGATGGACTGATTCCCTTAATATCTGCAATGGTCCATCCAATCGCCTTTTTGTGCTCACGAAGTACTCTGAGCAATTTCTCTTCTTGTGTATTGGTCAGGATGGATGAGATGATCACGGGCAATGTCTCAGAGTTCCCCAAATACGCATAACGTAAATGTGCTGGAAGAGGTTTAAGTTCCAGCTTTGGAGCTTCCTCAATAGAAGGCTTAGGAAGGGTCAGGGCCACAGGCTTGTTCAACTCCTCAAATCTTCCTAGCCCATGGATGTAACTGCGGGATATTTCAAGAGCACTCTCAATTTCTCCCCTTGTTTCATCTTCACTATCTTCCTCATCCCCCACCAAAACTTGCTCAAGAAGGTCAACAGGACACAGGTAGGGAACCACAGATGTAGCCTTGCTTTCCACCATAGTAATCATGGATAGATCTTCATAGTGGACTGGTAATTTGAGTGCTTTATAGACATTAAACACCTCCACTCGATCACCAATCCGCATCGTCATCTTCCCTTCACACACATCAATAATAGCTCGGCCCGTGGCTAAGAAGGGACGCCCCAAAATAAATGAGACTTCCTGATCATGCTCATAATCCAAGATAATGAAATCAGCTGGGAATATGAAGGAGCCCACTTGAACCAGTACATCTTCGATCACTCCCTCAGGATGAGAAAGGGAGCGATCAGCCAACTGTAAGATCACTGTTGTTGGGCGTGGCTTACCCAACCCCAACTGCCTGAACACCGATAATGACATCAAGTTAATGCTTTCCCCAAGATCACACAAAGCTCGCCCGACTGCATGCTTACCAATTGAGATTTGGATAGTAAAACTACCCGGATCTTTTAATTTCTAAGGTAGCTTGCTTTGAATTCTCGAGCTACATTCCTCACTGAGCGCCGCGGTCTCAAACTCAGTCAGCCTTCTTTTATTTGCCACAATGTCCTTAATGTATTTAGCATATTTGGGCACCTCCTGCAGAATATCTGCCAGTGGAATATTGATTTGTACCTGCTTCAAGAGGTCAAGGAACTTTTTGTATGCGGCATTATCTTTCACCTTTTGCAACTTTTGAGGGAACGGAGGGGGTGACCTTGCAACCAATGGTGGGGGTTGCTCAGCCACCGCCTCTTCAGTTGGCTTTTCCGATTCTTTTGGATTGTCTGATGTTGATTCATAGTGGCTGGTTTCTCATTAGAAGTTACCTGCTTCCTCTTCTTGGACTGCACTTCTTCCAATTGCCTCTCATTCCTCAATGATACAGCATTAACAGATGCCTTTGGATTAGCTTTAGTGTCGCTTGGGAGGGCCCTGTTGGTCGGGTGTTTTGGGCACTAGCAAGTTGCCCCACTTGACGTTCCAAGTTCCTCATTGCTACCATTTGGGCTTGGTTATCTGCCATCATTTTCTGGTTATTTGCCATCATTCTCTGATTGAAAGCAAGTTGGTCGTTCATCATTCTTTTCATGATCTCCTCAAGGCTAGATGACCGTTCAGCCTGAGGTGCCTTGTATTGTTGCTGAGGTGCTTGAGGTGCTGGAGGCCTGTAATTACTCTGAGTGCCTTGATTTCCACCCCAAGAGAAGTTTGGGTGGTTCCTCCAGTTGGGATTATAATTGTTCCCATATCGATTGGCGTGCCCTCTATTTGGATTACCCACGTAGCAGACAGACTCTGGATTGGTTGGGCATGAGTCACTCGGGTGACTCTCTCCACAAACTTCACAAAATATTTGAACCTGTTGTACCGACTGGACCTGTTGCAATTGTTGAGATTGTTGCTTGTTAACGATCAGGGTCATCTGATTGACTTGGTTAGTCAATGTAGAAATCTGAGTTGACAATGCTGAGACATCCTCTAATTCGAGAACCCCTGGTGACTTTTGAACCACATTCCTTCCCATCTCACCTTGCCAGTCTGGATTTCTTTTGGAGAATTCATTCAATAGTGCAAATATTTCATCATAATTCTTCTCTAATACCTGACCTCCAGCTGCTGCATCTACCGCAATTTTTGTTTGGGGATGGAGCCCCTCAATGAAAGTGTGAACTAACACTTCATTTGTCTGATTGTGATGGGGACAGTCTCTGAGTAGCCCCTTGAACCTTTCCCATGCTGAATATAAAGATTCGCCTGCTTTCTGTTTAAAGGAGACTATCTCACTTCTGATCTTCGCAGTCTTGCCTGAAGGAAAGAACCTTGCCAGAAATTTTCTTGCCAAATCATTCCATGATATAATGGAATTAGCTGGTTCTGCCTTTAGCCATCGCTTTGCTTCGCCCAACAGAGAGAATGGAAAAAGCGTGAGCCTCACATAATCTGGTGTGACCCCGTTAGTGATATAAGTATCACTAATCTCCAAGAAGTTCAGAATGTGCTGCTATGGATCCTCGTGCTGAAGACCCATAAACTGCCTGTTTGCATGAAGTAACTGGATCATGCTCTGTTTCAGCTCAAAGTGCCTAGTGATTCTGGGCTTCACGATACTGGAGGTAACATTAGCAATACTGGGCATTGCTACCTCCTGAACCGCCATGTGATGCTCCTCTGCCATGTTCACAGGGAATTGAATGAGGTCCTGAATATTGTGTGTATCCCTTGCTTCCCTCAGTCTCCTGTGAAATGTTCTCTCAGGTTCGGGGTCAAAGTCGTCAAGTCTGTCCTGGCTTCTGACCCCTACGCATGCAATCAAAGTTCCTGAGATTAGAGTAATGATCAAGTAACGTTAGACTAGATGAAATAAACAATTAAAGTAAAAACTAGAGAGTAATCTATATTCAAGTCCCCGGCAACGGCGCCAAAAACTTCTTGCTCCCAAACGCACACGCAAGTATACGTGGTCGTACAAGTAATATAATGATAAATCGAATGCCGAACCCACAGAGACTTGTATAATATACTCCCTAATTTACTAGAATTGTTATTCAATCGAGCCCAAATCAAAACCCAATAGTGTAACTATGCTTAAACTACGATTCTAAGAATTAACTAATTATCAAGTAACGAAAGTGTTGATGTGTATTCAGTAGAAACAAGTATTCCAGGGTTGTGATTGTTTCACCATTTGTATTGTATTCTAATCAACTTTTCCTTTCATATAATTCACTCATGATTGCTAATTAATCGATAATTGTTCTCATAGCCTTCTTCCGAAGCACTATTCGCATATTCTCAATAGATTCACGCCTATATTCCTATGAAATTAATCTATTAGAACGCACTTAGATCACGATATTTAGATAAGCACGGTGACTAGGTATATTCCTATCCTAACCACAAATCCGCTCCCCTGAAGGGTTAAGA
>ML292363.1:757-13379 GCA_005239495.1 Nicotiana undulata | reverse complement strand
GAGTGGAATATCAACCTAATAGTATCATGAAAATACTTCAGCTACGATCCCAATGCCTTTCTTAGAAGGTCTTTCTAGAAATAAAATAGTAATATACCACATTTGGCGTCTTAGGAATTTCCCAGAATTCGTGCTAAAAGGAAGGACGGATCTTAGCCTTAACATAAGAATAAGAGAAGCAACCTCAACATCAATTGTTCCATAAGAAGGGAAACAATGTAAGTACTGCTAGCTTCTAAGAGTAGAGTATCTTTGGAAGCTCGTTCATTGCATTATGTACAATCGGAGTCGTGCAAAAGAAGGAAAGCGATAGCCTCACATACCTTTGCAATCTTCTCTCCCATCGTCAACGAAGCTCAATATGATCTTCTTACGTCGACAATGAGAACCCGACTTCGTCGTCATCATATAAGCATGGTAACTCTCATATTTCAAAACCAATATTCTACCAGAAAACGGACAGCACCTCCCCTATTTTAACTACATCCCATATGCTACCAAAGGTCACCAAACAGCCCAAACAACACAATATAATTCACAATAAGCTCTCCGATTAGTTCAACAATCATTTTGAGCGGCAAGCTCGATTGGAATCCGTATAACCCATATCACACCTTATAGACTTCATACATTAACTTAAAAACATCATTAATATGATAATGAAGTAATTCATCAATGATTTCATCCTTATACCGTATATTTATATCAAAGGAAACAATCCACAACTCCAGCTTTCTTCAATTGGCAACTTTATTCACTAGTTCATGTCTAGTCCAACCATTTAACTTAAAATACATCAATACAACCTTAAGCACCTGCAAGAACACAATACACACACCTCCTAAAGTAGCTTCAAGTTGGAATCCAAGTTATATTTAGCTTACAACAACCCTCAATGGAAAAACAGCACCATAGAAGTGACCTAAGCTCATCCTAGTATTATCGTGTAGTTTATTATCCTAACAACATAACCAACATACGAGCCCATCCTAGTATTATCGTGTAGTTTATTATCCTAACAACATAACAAACATACGAGCAAGATTTCAGAAAAACACAGCCCACAACTATCCTCGATGACAACACAACCTCAAAGAGGTGTTATTCTTCACTAGAACTAACTTTTGATGTTGAAATATGGTGTAATCCATTTGCAAGACTTTAAATAACCTAGGGTTGATATTAAAACCATAGAAGAGTATTTTACAGAACATAAACCACTTAAAACAACATCCCACACGAGCTGGAACCACCCAAAAATCAGCAACAACAAGAAGAACAAGAAACTTACTAGCGCGACGGGATTCCCGACACTTGATTTGTGTTGTTTGCCCTTTGTTTGGGTCTTGGATCATGAGAGAACCTTGAGAGAGTGTTTTAAGGTGTATAGGGTCTGAATATACTGAAACTAAACGAGTTAAAACGGGGGTTGAGGCGTCTTATGTATATCAACATATCTAAACCGCCTATGTGGGTCCCATAGAGAGCTACTTGGCGCAGTCTTGATAAAACACGAATATCGCTCTACTCCGGCCTCGTATAGACGAAAGGTTTAATGAGTTGGAATCTAGACTCATATATATTCAATTTGTTAGGTAGATCATCTCCTAATTCCAACTATATTGGGAGAAAATAGCAGTTACATTTGACCTAATTTTCAACACATTATGAATGTAACTTGTGAAGACCTTTGCCAACTTTTGTTCCACAACTTGCTTGACTTCAAAACGTAGAACAAAACTATCATACGATAAAAATTAACTCATAGCATAACCTTCTTATCATGTAATGAACCATAGTATCACCCTAAAGTACATGTTATAACATTCCCAACTCGTCGACTTTCGACGAAACTTATTTTCTTTAATTGGTTTAGCTTCTAAGCTTTTCAACCCTCTTGGTACTCGTTATTCATGATATTAAATATTTGTAACCTCCAACGTAACATTATTAACTTACTTGATATTCCATCAAATAAAATCTTATTTCTGAGCTTACATCAATTGACTTACGATGTACTCTCACGTACGAAAACATGGGGTGTAATAATTTTACTTCCCTAATGGACCCTATCTTAAGAAGTTTGGTTACCTCGTCCTTCATGAATGCGTGCTTTACCTCGGACTGGGGTCTTCTCTTTTGCTTCACCGATTTAAATTTGGGATCGACACTCAATCGATGCGTGGTTATCTCCGGTGGTATCCCTGTCATATCTATTTAGGACCAAGCAAAGAAATCAAAGTTATCGATAATGAATTGGATGAGTTTTTCCCTGAGTTCGGGGGTTAACCTCATCCCCATGTATACCTTTCATTCCGAAAGATGCTCGATCAATATCACCTGCTCAAGTTCCTCGACCGTGGATTTCGTTGCATCTGACTCCTCGGGGGCGACGAAAGCTCGTGGAGTAAGGAATTCCTCATCTTCATCCTCGACCATGTGTTCTGATCGGCTCTCACCCACACTATTATTGAAGTAGGAAGATGAGGGTCGGTGCAGCTTTTACCCGAAAGGTCGGGATCGAATCCTCAGGGAGTTATGATTTGGAGTGAGTTTCTAAGTGATATAGCAATGGTTAGTGTTCTTGATTATACTTTTCATCATTGATGGTTTTGTACTATAACTATGATTTATACTAATAATTATTGCAGTTGAACTACTAATATCTTTTTAGGTTGTTTTCTATTTGGACAAAGGCACTAGGGTTATGACTTCTACCTAGGCAAGTAATTAACGAATTCTAATACCTAAGGCAAAGATATTAGACGGGGAATTATGATATAGCCAAATGCTCCAAAGTTACCCAATCTATACCTCTCGGTAGTTTGAGTGGCTATTCCTAATTGCCTTTCTCAAGGTCAATTGAGTGTCAAATGTGCACAAGCAATATAGGCTCAAGTAGGGTTTTACTCTCTCGAGGTTTAACCCGTTCATTAGGACTATCAATTCCCATGATTTCATCCCAATTGCTTGTTGGGATGATTTTCTAGACTCAAGTCCCCTTTCTCAAGAAGGACCCAAGTCAACTGAACACCAATTTTAACAATAAAAGCATAAATCAATCCAAATATTCATCACCCATAAACATCTAAGCCCTAATTTAGAGAACCCATTAATTACCCACACTAGGGTTGAGCCACAACCCTAGCTAAGGGGTTTAGCTACTCATGATAAATGAATAAATCACAGAAATAAATGACACCAAACCCATATGATTAATTTATAAAATAAAATAAGAAAATTCAATGTTGAAATAAAGCTAAAATTGCAACAAAAGATGAAAATAGATTATTCACGAGTTGCCTACTGCTGTTGATACTCAGTGTAACCTAAAACAAAAAATATAAAAGAAGTTATTTATACTCAACCAAAATTCCGGAAAACAATACCCCTGCGGGGTTACCACGGATCGCATAAAAGCGACCACGGTCCGCGGTGGACTGCTTTGGCTTTAGCTGCTGAGTCTCTGAGTCTTCTTGAATGTGGACCGCGTAAAACGGACCGCGGTCCGCGGTGCTATTTTCCTTCACAATCCTGTCCTTTGAACCTCACCACCGCGGACCGCAAATATTGGATCGCGGTCTCGGTGGACTTTAGCCATCAGAACACCTCTCTGAACTTCACCACCGCGGGCCGCGAAGATTGGACCGCGGCCGCGGTGGATTTGGCCTTGAAATGGCTTCTCTGAACTTTACCACCGCGGACCGCGAAGATTGGACCGCGACCGCGGTGGTCACTTGAGGTAGCCTTTTTGTTGTTCTTGGCACTTGTTCAAGATTCACTCCCTTTTTTAGCAGGTTTCTGACTGTTGGTCATCATCTTTGGCTCAATCCTGCAACAAGCACAATCTGTAAGCTTTTGGGGCTATTTTATGTACAAATGTGTCCAAAACTTAAGCAGTTAGAGTATAGAACAAGGTATTTCCTAGTTATCAACTCCCCCAAACTTAAGCTTTTGTTTGTCCTCCAACAATCAAAATAAGCCCCACCCCATTTTGAGTAGTTTCAAATAAAATTCGTTTGTCCTAAGGTAACCTCCTTTAGCCTCAATTGGGACTAACAATTGCCCTCAATGCAAATGAATCATTAACAACATTTGACCCTTTTTAATACCATAGATTTAAGTGCGACACAAGAGCATCAAGAGTTGACACGACTCATCAATGAAACTCTTACTACCACTTTGGTCATTGTGGGACCCAAACTCACTCATGAACTTTCCTTAAGCACCTCACTTTAGAATTGTAACGCTCAGAACGAGGATAATGGGAGTTCACTCATCTATCTCAAAGAAGAAACTCAAGTCCGGCTCAAAGTACCATAGGCTTGCCCCTTATGTAAGTCATCACTAATGTAAGTTTCATTCAACTCAAGATCATATAGGGCTTTTGTGGGTACATGATGAAGGATTTTGGTTAAAGGTAGGAGACATTTGGTCAGAGTGAGTTCAATCTTCCCTTAAGCACTTCATCTGTTTCACATTCTTTGACTCTTTGAGTAAATTAGCTCTTTCTGGAAGGTTGGAGAGACATACTGTCACACTTTTTTGTTCTTTCAAATCACTTTTTTCTCCTTTCTAGGCATTCCACACCTTTAATCACATTTCTTCCATTGGTTCCCTTTATTTGTTTTACTTTGTTCATTCTTTTTGGCTTTTTGATTTTTTCTCTTTTATTTTTCATTGCCTTTCCTTTTCTTTCTTTTGTACCTTCTTTTTCACTTTGTTGCAATTCCTCGTCTCTCCCCCAAACTTATGCTTTTGCCTTGTGTTAAGGAAAGATTTGGGTGCCAAGAGAGGGTTAAAATGGGTAAAGGCTTGTAACATGGTTTTTGAAAAAAAAAGGTCTAAGGCTCAAAAGGGTTGACTAGGTAAATTGTCACTGGTAGGCTATGGAAATGTTCAATTCACTATTTGGATCAAGCAGAGCCTATAATCACCTATTAAGTCAAACTTCACTCATGATTTCGCCTAGACAAACATTCAGGGTAAGTTCTAGACTAATGGCACGGGACTTGGACTTGCAATTCAAACTCTCACCACTCAAGCTATGGTATCGCTAAAGAAACAGAGTTTGGGGCCCACAACGACCTTAGTTATGCTTTGAGCAACACAATGGTCCCGAAAAACCACTTGATGATTATCGGCCAACACAAGAGTCTCAAGGTCACTACTTTCACCATCCTAAACACAATGATTTATTTTTTACCATGGCATCAAAGGCAAATGTGTTAGGCCCAAGTGAAGCTTTGCTTGAGGCACCTTTATTCACTAACTACTAAAAAGAAACAAAAATAAAAGCAGACTCAAACCCTTAAGAAATTTGTCACACCATCCATCCTCGGGAAGATCCACCCGGTTCACGGAAACTCCACCTTTAGAAAAAACCGTGGCATTAAGAAAACCAAAGGCTTATTGCACGCGAAACATTCAAAACAAGAAGCTATGAAAGGAAAATAAGAAGCTATAGAAAGGGAAAATGCAAAAAGTAAAATGCGTGAGATAGAATGAATATGTACATGAGGGAATTTTGTCGAATATACATAAGGGGATGAATATATACATTGGAGAGTAACTTTATATACATATCAAAAGTGAAAAATACTAAAAGTAATGAAAGAGTAAAGTTATTTACATACCAAAATTAAAGTAAAGCATAATAAAAAGAAAAATATTGTCTGAACTATACAATCATCCATCAGAATCAAAATCAAGATAGGGCCACTCCCCCAACTAAAAGCTAGCATTGTCCCCAATGCTAACTAGCAAAATAAGCTCAAAAAGGAGAAAGAGAGTAAAGAAAAACTTCCTATTGGCCCTCTGCCTTTGTGGGGACCATAGCATGGGTCCCGGGGTCTGTGGCCTGTGGGGGAACCTGGGACTGGTCCCCAGAGCCCTGTGCCTCCGTCTGGACCTAGGATTGGGCTTGCATCTCCTCTGTAGTCTAGGTCTGTGCTGGTGGGTCTGCCAACTCTAACTGAATACCCTCTGTACGGGGCAAAACCCTCCTCCTCTTTGCAGGTCTCTCAACCTATGGCTCCTGCTCAGGCTGGGTTGCCGGCTCCTGAAGCAAGAGGTCTAAAGGCAAGTGATCCTCCTTCAGCTTGTCCACTTCCTTCCTCAGCTCCTTTACCGACTCCTTTGATTCACGGGTCTTCTTGAGCCTCTTGGTCTCCTTTGTAAGCTCCTTTAAAGACTTCCCGTGGGAGTCAATAGCATCCATAATCTTCTTTTAGCTATCAAGGATTTTCTTCTTGTTGGACAGAAGTTCCCTGAGGGAGTCCTCAACTGACTGGGGTACCTGTGGTGGAGGAGGAGTAGCCTGGGCTGCCACAGACGTAGAAAGCACAGACAGCTTAGAAGTAGTTGCCTGCATCCAGTTGTTGATACTGGCAAGTGACTGGCTCAGTCTGTGGGCAGTCAGAGGATATGCCCGGGATGAAGAAATGCCCAGGTCTGCTGAGGTGGAGGGGTCTGGAGCACTCTCTGGGATGGCGGGCTCAGGCTGAGAAGACTCCATTACAACCACTGGCTCTTCAGACTGGCTAGTGGAAGCAATGGATTTACCCTTGAACGTCTTGCTCTTCGGGTTGTCATCACTTTGCAGATCATACCAAGAGAAATGGGCTTTTGTCTTCAGCTTCACATCAAAACTTCTATTGTCCACCTGTTGATCCTCAAAATACATGGTCAGGAAGTTGGGGAAAGGGGAAGCTTTATCACCTTCATTTATCACTAAGGTGATGACGGTGGACATGACATTCCCGACATTAATCGGGTACCCCGAAATAATAGAAGCAATCAATACAGCCCGCCGGAGAGGGATAGAGTTCTCATGGAAGGTGGGGTCAAGCCTGTTGCACACGAACGTCTCCCAGCCCTTAGCCTCAAAATTCAACGTTCTCTTGAGAATGGTCTTTCCTTCCTGCAACCAATCCGGGGTTTCACTCGGGATAGCCAAATGCTCTGCTAGCCAATGTCAGAACTCATCACCCGCATCCAACTTCTCTCGATATTATGTGTCATCTTCCTCATCAAACTGTAGATAAGCATTCAATGTTTCCCCATCAAAAGGTACTGTGAGATTCCTCACCATGGTTGCCTTGAAGTCTTTCTTCAGAAAAGATAGGTTTGTGTAAAACTCCTTGACAAAGTGTTCATTGGCATCCGGCAGGTAGCAAGCGAAGTAGTCCCAACCCTTTCTTTCTCTGAATTGTCTCCTCACATTTGGGTTGTGTGGCAATAGATCTTTGGCGGGGAACCTGCGCTCCATTATCAATTTTCTCTCCGACCACCACTCCCGGAATCTATGAAAAGCTGCCTCACTGACAAATCTATCTTTCCACACCACTGGGTTTCTTGTTCTCTCCACTCCCCCAACTTGGGGTTCACCCCCTGTTTGGGGTGCATCTACAGCTGCTTCATCTTCGGAATGTTCACCAGACAGGGAAGCTGTGGATGAAGTGGAGTCTGTGTGACCACTCTCTGCTGCTGATCCTTCAGACAACTCAGAATTGGCTGGTGCTAGAGAAGGGGCGGGGGGAGAGTCATAGGGTTCATTTGTCAACCGAAACCTCTCCGGGAAGTCTTCTATGTATTCTGGTATTGATTCGGAAGAGGCTTCATAAGGTACATAATCACTCTCTGAATGGGAGGCAGCTTTGTCCAGTGTCCGGATTATTTTACTTGTGCTTTTTATAGCTTCCCGGACCTTTAGAGCAAGTTTTATCTTTCCCTTACCTCACCTTAGGGATGACTCTCCCCTACCACCAGGTTTACGACCACCACATCATGATTGAACCATTCTCCACAAGTTCAAATCAGTTAAACATTGTTAGTACCCAAGAAGTGAATAGATCATAGATACACAGATGAATTGCATAATGGACAGAGGGCCTACAGAAGGGGACCACGGACCGCATAAAAGCGACCGCGGTCCACAGTGAAGGAAATGGGGAAGAATGGCCTCTCTGATTTGTGGGCACCGTGGACCGCGAAAAAATGACTGTAATACGCACTCAGCATTGCGGACTGCAAAAAACCGGTAGTGGTCCGCGGAGAAGTGGGGTTCAGACTACCCACTTCTCTGAAGGTGGGCACCGCGGACCGTGAAAAAGCGACCGCGGTCCGCGAAAAATCGACTGCGGTCATCAAAATTTAATGGGACTGATAATTCAACACCGCGGTCCGCAAAAAATCAACCGCGGACCGCGCTCATACCAAAACTAGGGTTTTCATTTTTCAGTGATTTTTCAAGTTCAAATACACATTTTGTTAAAACCCTACATGTTCAATTAGTGAAATTAGTTACAAAGGGTCTAAAATGAGCAATATGAGCAAAGCCTAACATGGTTAAAGGCTTGGAGAAGAAAAAGAGAAGACTATCAAGAAAATAATCAAATTAAGAAGTTAATGAAGCATAATTACACTTACTAGATGTTGAGATGAAGAGTAGATGAATCAGATGCACACTTTGAAAATATGAAGCTTGAGACACGGTAAAAAAATTTCTCCGGAGAGTTAAAGTGCGTAAAGTGTAAAATGAGGCCCTGAAGGACTATTTATAGAAGGGACCTGGGTCCAACTACACTTACCCACCACGGACCGCGAAAAAGCGACCGCGATCCGCGGTCATTCAATATTGATGGGCTCTTGGACAACTGTCACTACGGTCCGCGAAAATCCAACCGCGGTCCGCGAAGAAAGGTTCAGAGATGCATGGACTTTTGCTAGGTCTCTGCAGACCGCGGCCGCGAAGCAAACTTCAGAGAGCATTGTTTCACATAAGGAGGCTCCTCGGACCACGAACATTCAACCGCGATCGCGGTGCCAACTTCAGAGACATGTACATTCAACACTTAGCATTTTGTCCTGCATCATAATAATCCTACAACATCCCAAAACCAGTTAGTACAAAAATGAGTCCTATACTACCAAGAAAATCAAAGAAAAACAAAACTAAAGACATATGGGTTGCCTCCCAAGAAGCGCCTGATTTAACGTCGCGGCACGACCGTGTTACCAAGTTCATTTGAGATGGAGAAGTGCCACCACATGGCTATCATCAATTTTTCTCAAGTAGTGCTTGAACCTGTGCCCATTTACTTTGAAAATTTCCCCACTTTTGTTCTTTAGATCAAGGGCACCAAACAGAGTCACAAATACCACTTCAAAAGGTCCACTCCACTTTGACTTAAGCTTTCCCGGAAACAGACGTAACCGAGAATTGAACAAAAGAACCAAGTCACCTACTTTGAACTCCTTGCCATGAGCATACTTATCATGAAGGTACTTCATTTGTCCTTGTACAAGGACAAATGGGAGTAGGCATGGAATCTGAATTCGTCAAGTTCATTAAGCTGCTCCACACGAAGGTTGGCTGCCACATCCCATTCAAGGTTCAACTTCCTCAAGGCCCACATAGCCTTGTGCTCTAACTCAACCTGTAGATGGAAAGCTTTCCCAAACACCAATCGGTACTGAGACATACCGATCGGGGTCTTGTAGGCTTTCCTATAAGCCCATAGAGCATCATACAACTTCTTTGACCAATCGGTCCTATTTGCATTGACCGTTTTTGACAATATGCTCTTTATTTCCCTGTTTGAGACTTCAACTTGGCCACTCGCCTGGGGATGGTAGGGGGTGGTAACTTTGTGATTTACACCATACTTTGAAAGATAGGTGTCAAAGGCTTTATTACATAAATGCGACCCCCCATCACTAATGATTGCACGAGGCGTGCCAAACCTTGTAAAAATGCTCTTCTTGAGAAATGCCACAACACTCCGGGCCTCATTGTTGGGTAGAGCCACTGCTTCAACCCATTTAGAGACATAATCCACCGCCACAAGAATATAGGTGTTCCCACAAGAGCTAACAAACGGGCCCATGAAATCGATACCCCACACATCAAAAATATCCACTTCGAGAATAGTATTGAGAGGAATCTCATCTTTCTTTGAAATTCCCCCGGCTCTCTGACACTCATCACATCTCCTTACTAAGTCACCGGAATCTGTATACAAAGAAGGCCAAATGAAACCACAACTCAGCACCTTTGAAGCAGTCTTTGCCCCTCCATGATGACCACTATATGGTGAGGAGTGGCAAGACTCAAGAATCGACCTTTGTTCTTCTTCCGGTACACATTGCTGGATGACCCCATCAGTGAAAATCTTGAATAAATATGGCTCATCCCAATAGAAGTCCATGCTATCCCTCCTAAGCTTCTTCCTTTGGTTCGAAGAGAGCTCACAAGGGACAACACATGTGACAAGATAGTTGGCAATGTCGACAAACCATGGCATTTCTTGCATTGACACCAAAAGAAGTTCCTCATCGGGGAAACTGATATTGATTTCAAGCCCTTCAGAAGGTCGATCTTGCTCCTCCAATCGAGAAAGATGGTCGACAACTTGGTTTTCACTTCCTTTTCTGTCAACAATTTCCAAATCGAACTCTTGAAGCAACAATACCCAACGCATGAGTCTCGCTTTGGAATCCTTTTTGGTCATGAGATACCAGAGTTCCGCATTGTCAGTGTGAACTATGACCTTAGCACCCATCAAATAATGATGAAATTCTCCATCGCAGAGACTATTGCCAAAAGCTCCTTCTCCGTGACAGTGTAATTCTTTTGGGCCGAGTTCATGGTTTTGCTAGCATAATAAATAGGGTGGAAGATCTTGTTCACCCTCTGGCCCAACACCGCCCCCACATCTACATCACTTGATTCACACATAAGCTCAAAAGGAGAGCTCCAATCTGCCACCGTGATGATAGGATTTGTGGTAAGCTTGTGCTTCAACAATTCGAAGGCACTCATGCAATTCTCATCAAAATGAAATTTGGCATCTTTCTCAAGCAATTTGCACAAAGGATTGACCACCTTAGAGAAGTCCTTAATGAAACGCCGATAGAACCCGGCGTGCACAAGGAAGCTCCGGACTCCCCTAACCGAAGTTGGTGGGGGCAACTTAGAAATCACTTCAATTTTTGCTTTGTCCTCTTCAATACCGTTCCTCGAGATTTTTTTACCTTCTTCCACCATAAAGTGGCACTTTTCCCAGTTCAACACCAAGTTGGTCTCTTCACAGCGAGCAAGGACTTTGTCAAGATTACTCAAACATTCATCAAAGGAATCCCCAACTACACTGAAATCATCCATAAACACCTCAAGAAAATCTTCAACCATATCTGTACAGATCGCCATCATGCACCGTTGAAAAGTAGCGGGTGCATTGCAAAGTCCAAAAGGCATACGGGCGAAGGCAAAGGTACCATACAGACATGTAAAAATGGTCTTCTCTTGATCCTCCGGGGCAATCAAAATCTGATTATAGCATGAATACTCGTCCAGAAAATAGTAGAAATCCTGACTCGCAAGCCTATCTAACATTTGATCCAAGAATGGCAAGGGAAAATGGTCCTTGCGAGTCACTATGTTGAGCTTGTGGTAGTCCATACACACCCACCATCTGGTAACCGTTCTTGTAGGAGTGAGCTCATTTTTGTCATTTTAGACCACCGTCATTCCATCCTTTTTCAGAATGCATTGGATCGGAGAAGTCCAAGTGCTATCCGAAATTGGATAGATAACCCCCGCATCGAGCCATTTTATGATCTCCTTCTTCACCACCTCTTGCATTGAATCATTGAGCCTCCATTGGTGTTCTATGTAAGGCTTTTCTCCATCCTCCAAGATGATTTTGTGCATGCAAAAGGCGGGGCTTATATTCCCCGAATGTCCGCAATAGTCCATCATATTGCTTTCTTCATCCTCCTTAGTACATTTAAAGTTGAGTCTACCTGCAATTGGGTTAGGCAAGAGGAAAGAATAACAGGCAAAGTACGAGAGGGACCAAGATATTCATACCTCAGGTGGGAGGGTAGTGGCTTCAACTCCAAAGTCGGGGGCTCTTCAATTGAAAGCTTTGTTGGTGGAGTCCTCCGATTCTCCAAGTCCAACGATAGCTTTCTGGGACCATAAGAGTAAGAACCCATGCCTTGAAGGGCATTGGTACTTTCAAGAAAACCATTAACCACTGTGTCCTTGTGGTCCAATAAGGCATCCTCCACTGGATCATCCACATGGATCGTAGAACTTGCATCATCAATAATAACCTCAGTCACGAGGTCCATAAAAGAGCATACTTTTGTACTGTTGGGCTGCTTCATCGACTTGAACACATGGAATACCACCTTCTCATTGCCCACCCGGAAAGTGAGCTCCCCAGCTTCAACATCAACCAAGGCCTTACCCGTGGCAAGGAAGGGCCTTCCCAAAATGATGGGGACCTCATAATCCACTTCAACATCCAGAATGACAAAGTCCGCGGGCAAAATAAATTTGTCAACCCGCACCAACACATCATCAAGTATACCTAGGGGCCTCTTCATCGACCTATCCGCCATTTGCAAACGTATTGAGGCCGCCCTAGGTTGCCCGATTCCCAATGTTTTAAATACCGAGTTGTCACGCCTCCAAACTAGGGGAGGCACGACTGGCACTCGATACTGTATTTGATCGAGTTAGCCACTAAACATACTAGCGAACTAAATTGGGGGCCCAACAGATCGGGCAGCACAACATCTGAAATACTAAGCCTGGACCGTTAAGGTC
>ML292361.1:31431-42623 GCA_005239495.1 Nicotiana undulata | reverse complement strand
GACAGGGGGAACTCAACATGTGAACCCTGGCCCTGATCCTGTTCCACAACAACAAGACACCATAAAATCATCCAGAAGTGAATAATTGGTGCTCAAACCACACAGATATCAAAGTTCTCACCCTTTTGAGAACATCATAACAGATTTGTCATCCGAAATCAAAACAAGAGCCTCCTTGAAAAATCTGTGTGCGTTTGATGACGTTCTATCCTTAATCGAACCAAAGAACATTGGTGAAGCCCTACAAGATGCTGATTGGGTAAATTCCATGCAAGAAGATCTGAATCAGTTTGAAAGAAGTCAAGTACGGCACTTGGTACCCAGGCCACTAGACAGATCAGTGATTGGCACAAAATGGGTCTTCAGGAACAAGCTCGATGAGGATGGAACTGTTACAAGAAACAAGGCTAGACTGGTTGTTCAAGGGTATAGTCAAGAAGATGGAATTGACTATGAAGAGACCTTTTCCCCTGTGGCAATACTGGAGGCAATCAGACTTCTTATAGCATTTGCTGCACATATGGAATTCACTCTCCATCAGATGGATGTTAAGAGTGCCTTTCTCAATGGCTATTTGAAGGAAGATGTATTTGTCAAACAGCCTCCAGGTTTTGAAAGCAAGGAGTCACCTGACCATGTATACAAACTTGACAAGGCTCTCTATGGTCTCAAACAAGCACCTAGAGCATGGTATGAGCGACTATCAAAATTCCTGCTAGAACATGGGTACAAACGAGGCAAAATTGACAGCACCTTGTTCTTAAAGGAAAAGGGTAAAGAACTCCTGGTTGTGCAAATATATGTGGATGATATTATATTTGGGGCAACTTCTGAAAAACTGAGTAAGGAATTTGCTACACTTATGGGGAGCGAGTTTGAGATGAGTATGATGGGTGAGCTAAACTTCTTCTTAGGCTTGCAAATCAATCAAAACCCTAATGGAACAATGATACATCAACAAAAGTATGTGAAAGAACTGCTCAAGAAGTTTAAAATGGAGGACTCAAAGGAAATAGACACCCCCACAGCCACAGCTACAAAATTGGATGTGGATGAACCTGGTTCATCCGTTGATCAGAAGCTATACAAAGGGATGATTGGATCTCTATTATATCTCACTGTCAGTAGACCTGATATTGTGTTCAGTGTAGGACTGTGCGCTAGGTTTCAGGCAAATCCAAAGGAATCCCACCTATCTGCAGTGAAGAGAATTTTGAGATATTTGAAAGGCACCACTGATTTGTGCCTTTGGTACCCTAAAGGTAGTAATTTTGACCTTGTAGGATATGCTGATGCTGATTATGCAGGTTTCCTGGTTGGCAGAAAAAGTACTTCAGGCATGGATAACTTTCTGGGCTCCTGCCTTGTGTCTTGGGCCACCAAGAAACAAAATTCAGTAGCTCTGTCTACTGATGAGGCTGAATATGTGGCTGCAACCTCATGCTATTCTCAGTTGTTTTGGATCAAGCAACAACTCATGGACTTTGGTATAGATGTGGGATGCATTCCTATTTTTTGTGATAACACTAGTGCAATTAGTATGACCAAGAACCCGATTCATCATAAGAGAACTAAGCACATAGATGTTAGACACCACTTCCTTAGGGATAACTATGAAAAAGAAATGATCTCAATTGAATTTTGTGCTACTGACAAGGAAATTGCAGATATCTTTACTAAAGCACTAGGTAGGGAGCATTTTGAGAGAAACATTCTTGAATTAGGGATGATTAAGACCACCTAATTGGAAAAAAAAATTGGCTAGAAAATGTTTAACCAGACTAATCATTGCTCAGTATCATGTCTTTATTATCATACTCTCTTGCCATGTATTAATATGATTCCCTGGGTACTAATGATGTTTCTCTATCTTTGTAAATTGAGGCAAATTAAAGATTTTAACAAGATGAACCTGGTTCATCCATGCTGGTTCATCTGACTGACAAGGTACGTACTCATCTCCATACACTTATTAAAATTAATTACAGTCATACATGAGCAGGACTCTATATATATTTGGTTCAATTCAAATTCCTAGTAATTATCCAAATTGAACCAGTTTCAAGAAGTTCTATCACATTAAAATTAGCCAAAATTTAGGGGTTTGTAACCGTCTAATCAATGTCAGTCCTACATCGATTAGACTACCACTTGAGTAAATACTCTGCCCGTTGTAAAATTCTTAGCCACATCTTATAAAAGGGTCATCATTACTCCTCTCTTCATAACTAAACCGTCGAACCAAGTTCATCTCGCTCTTCTCAAACCAAAACTGATCAACCTTTCTTCTTTTCTAAAACGTTCATAACAATGTCGTCACCACCTCCTGCTTCTTCATCCTCTTCGTCACTCATTCGTGATTACGATGGAGGACGTTATGAATCTGACTCGAATTCTCTATCTGTGTATAACTCTCCATCTCCAGAGATATATTTAACCCCTGAAAACCCTCCAGTTCTTGAACCCACACATAACCCTACTCCAGCCCCTAGGGCTCGTCATGTGAAAGTTCTTGCAAGAAAATCTGTTGCTTCTGGCTCTCGTGCAAGATTCTTGGAGGAAATTCTACAAGCTGAAAAGGATAATGATTCTGAATCATCAAGTGAATCTTTCAAATCAGCCAATGAAGATGAAGCACCTGGTTCATCCAGTTCTGAGCAAGGAAATCTTGAGGTTGTTTCTAAGCCTGCTACTACTGAGAACATGTTTCTGTTGGTTGGTTCAGTTGTTGATATTGAAGTGCCGGATAGGCGTAGAAAATTGGGAAAAGATAAGATTCTTGAGAGTGAGGGAGATGGAGGTTCTGTAAGGGGATCTGGGGAGGACGGCACCCCTTTTGCTATCTGTGGTCCCGTTCTTGAGCATGTTGGAGAAGATGTCACAGATTTAGGGGGAAGTGTTGTTGAGGACGCAGCAGCGGGGCTGGAGAGCTTGAGACAGGGTATAGATAAACATGGTTCATCTATAGAGGAAACACTAGTTGAGATGCTGCAGAGGTTGGGAGACTCCTACAATCCCAAAAAGAGAAGAACTCTCAAGTCCAGAAAATCTAAAACACCTGTTTCTTCCAAGAAATGAAAAGCTCCAGTGTCTGCTGATGCTCCTGCCCAAAAGTGCGTGCTACTAGGAGTGTTGTTCAACGACAACAAGAAGAGTTAGAAAAAGCTCTGAGAGAGAGCAAGAAAAAGAAAGCTGCAAAGAGAAAGGCTAAAGTAGGAGAGCCTGTTGAGGCTGTTGATGTGGATGATGAATCATTGGACCTGGTCCAACATGAGGAGCAACTTGCTCCAGTTGTGGTTGAGACACCCAAGCCCAAGAAGATAGTGCTTTTAAAATTTTTCAAAGTGATATTTATAACCTAATGAACCTGGTTTCTCTATGATAAATGCTTAAAACTATACAAAGTGTTTGGAGATTGTACATGGTTAAGCACAGGGTTTGTCATCATCAAAAAGGGGGAATTTGTTGAACCAAGTCACTGCATGATTTTGAAGATTGACAAATGTCTACCAAGTTGAACCAGGTCCATCAGGCTATCATAGTGAAACAGACTCATTGGCACGCGAAGAGTCCATGCGTAGGAGATAACATGTTATGTGAATTATCTGGGAACTAAGAGGTTGTCTCCTAAAGCGAAAAGGTTGCAAATTGATAAGAGGTTAGAGTTTGAATTCAGCAAGGATAGTAACAAAGGAAGGAAGTTGAGTTTAATACAAACTCTTCCACCAAGGAAGAGTTGCATCAGAATTAAACAAGAACATCTCAACTACTGGCGCTATATAATGTTGAAGTATTCCTACTGAAGAATTGATCGCACAAAGGCATAAGTGAAACAAGAATTGAAAGCAAAATTCCCAGACATATTTTGTAAGCAGAATCCTTGTGCGACACAAAGGCTACTGACCAGCTAGAAGAACCAGTTTTATCTGTTTGTTTATTGAGTCTAGTTGGTTGTAGTAGGTGATTTAATATTGTATCTTTTCAGCTTTCTTAGAAGCAATTGTAATAGGTACACACTGTTCAAGTTAGAGTTAACTTGAAGCTTGTCGCAATTAGCTAGAGGCTAGGTTGTTACAAAGGGATCAGACTTAGTCCTAGGTTTACAAAAGAGTTTATTTTGTAAATGTTGTTTGGCTCAGAGTTGTAGTGAAGAGTTTGTGAAAATCCTACTGAGGAGTAGGTCGTGGTTTTTTTCACCTTTTGAGCCAGGTGTTTTCCACGTAAAAATCTCTGTGTTCTTTACTTTTCTGCATTAATTATTTCGCAATAGTACGAGTTGGAACACATAGAAGAACCAGGTTCTTCTATAGAGATTGCACTCGAAAATTGGACACCACACAAATCACACCCCCTCCTGTGTGGTATTGACGTATAAAACATCATTTATATAATTTGTGCATTGGAGACACTGCACTCTTTTGAGTATGCGGTGGGAGAATTGTCAAGATAATTAGTAGTAGGATGTTAGAAAAATGTTAACTTCTTATTTTTGTTTTTGCATTTGTGTAGTATTTTAGCAACTATGAAAACAAACGAGAAAAGTAGAAAAAATTAACTTCTTCCGGCGATGGATCTCATTCAACAGGTTTCTTGAGGGATTTAAATCTAAAGAAAAAGGACAAAAATATTTTCATTTGTTAGGTAGTGTAATAATTCACCCTTCGTTTTTCTTTGTGCTGCCGTTCTTTTCCAAGAGTTTTATTTTAACCGGGTGTAGTTAGTTTTATTTTTTAGGAGTAGGAGCCACTGTGAGATGAATTGAATTGGAGTAATATATCTTAACTTTGTTATGCCTTGAGAATAGTGAGCACTTTTGTTGTGACGCTTAGGCTCAGTTTTTGACTCTTGTATAAGTACCTTAAATCGTATGATCTTAACTTTGCTTAACTGCTTTGACTAGAGTGTCTTGATGAGTCCAATCCTGAGTGAGTCCTTTCCCATGTGTGTGTGAGGTTTGTGTGATATTCTGTGCATTGCATTTGATGTCTAGAACTTTCCCCGTGTGTTTGTGAAGTGAAATAGTAGTTTTCTTCAGTCTTGGAAGTGATATAGGCGTTTCTTTGTTGAGCCAAATATATATAGTTTACCCGCCTAATTATTATGTATCTAGTTAACCCTTTTGATCCTGTAATCCTGTTTCTTTCGCAACCACATTACAAGCCTTACCCATTTCTTTGAATTAACCATCTATTTGAACCTTTCACCTCTTATGGGCACTTGAATTGTTATGAACTTTGTAAAAGTTAAAGTGTGTGATGGTTGATTTGGCTTTGAGTGGAACTAATGAAATAAGGAGAAATGTGCACTGTATAAAAAAAATAAAAGCCACTTGAATTGAAAAATAAAAAAAATAAAATAGTTGTAATGTTATGAAAAATATTCCTTGATAGTGGTAACTCTTGATGTAATTGTGCTTAAAGAAGTATGGAGTTAATATACATTGATGTGAAGGTGGAGTTATGGTTTGACATAAGTGTGATGTTTAAACGTTAACGTGTATGTATTAAAGTGCTTAGGGAGGTGTACTCACTATTATATCCAAATGTATCCTACCCGACCCGCAACCTACATTACAACCAATTAAAGTCCGACTTGATCATATACTGAATGACCTCGATTAGTAGAGTAGTAATCTATGGGCAAGCCTATGGTGCATCTTTTGTGGCATATGAATGTTATTTCTGAGAGTGATTGAATTTTTTCTATCTTGAGTTTCTAATTGTTCTTAAATTTTTATTGCATGTGAACTACTCTCTTTTGTTGTGTGAGAGCGCTTGAATCATGAAGGAAAGGTAATGTCATTGACCTCTATTTTAGATTAAGTGAGTGAGTTGTGAATAATGCATGGTACTTATGAGTCAAATCTTGAGGTGAAAATGTTACATTCCAGTGCTTAGTCTATTTTAAAGATTCTTGGTGTGATGAAATAGGAGAATTGTTTAAAAAGATCATCTCTATATAAAGTGTAATTTGATTGCTCGAGTACGAGCAACGTTTAAGTGTTGGGTAGTGATGTTTGGCTATAAGTACATATTTTTAGTGCATTACTTATCTTACATTTTGGGGCTTTAGTGCTAAATTATACTATGTTTGTGCTTAATTGAGTTATTTATGTGTATGTATATTAATGACGAAATTGGGAACAAAATAGAGATTTTATGTGTATTTATACACTACAAAATGAAGTTATGATTATTGAAGACAAAATAAATCACAAGAGGACAAAAAAGAACAATGGAAAAAGCCAACAACTGAATTGAAAATTAAGAAACAAGGCAAAGAAAGATGCAATTCAAAATCAAGAATGAATCAGTCAAAATTGAACCGAAGCAGCAAAGAAGCAGTTAGGCGACGCGAGCTACTGTGCTCGCTATTGAGCAGGCGACGCAAGCTATTTTGTTTGCGATAGAGCCTGCGAGGCGGGGCCTGTAGTGAGGGGGTTTCGGAATTTTATAGCTTATTTTTTTTTTTTTAGTTTTGCATTTGGTTATTTCGTTTAGGTCTTCTCCTACACATATAAATAGTCATTAAATATTATTTTTAGGAGAGTTTCTGCGACCGAAGGCAAGAACATCACGTTTGGAGGAGGCTTCTAAATAGTTTTTCTTCTCTTCTATTCCTTTAATCTCATAGTTGATTAATTCTAGAGTTTTTTGGTGCTGCATGAACGTTGTAGTTTGAAGCTTGAATTGTTCTTATTATTTTATCATATTGGTTTATTTATTCCATCTTGCGCTTATTTATTTGATTGCTTGATCACCAATTGGATACTACCTACGAATCTAGGATTGAACTCGGGAGAGGGAATTCTAGATCACATATATGATTGATTAGAGCAAGATCTTAACTCTTGGTGGGAGGCGGATCTGCGGTTAGGATATGAATATACCTAATCACCTTGCTTGGTTACTATGCAAGAATTATTAAAGCGTTCTTGTTAATTCTAATTTCAAATATAGGTGTTAGATTATCTTGAATACGCGAGTAATACTTCAGGAGAAGGCTACGAGCAATATGAAACTTGTCAACCAATAAACAAGATAAATTAATTAGACGATTTAAGTGAAAAACTCAACGGGATTGTTAGTAACCCATAGCTCTAGAATATTCACTCGCAGTGAATTCGTCTTTAAGCTTGTCATTGTTTTCTTTAATCTCTTAATTTGTTACTCTAAATTAATTTTAGTAAAATATTCATACGTTAGGATTCAGGCACATTTCCGTTCCCAATAATCTCCATGAAAAGACTATCATAATTTTCGTCTGAATAGATTAATTGTTCGGTTTAATTTAGTTGATAGTTAATCACGAGTCCCTGTGAATACGATATCTAGACTTACAATCATATATTACTTATCGACCTCGTATACTTACGTGTATGTTTGGGAACAACAACCACAAAGCATATCAAAAGAGGCGTAAAAGAACTGATCGCATTAGGTTCGTATCCTTGATAAAGTTTGACAATCATCAAAATCATAATAGCATAACTTACCACCCCTTATATTATGGAAATCCCATTCTTATATTTTTTGTTATTAAATTTGTCCACTTATTTCATTTTTAATAAAGACTCGAAAGAGGCAATAGAGAATAACACTAGCAGAATTAATATTTGCAGCTACCACAACTAGTGTAAGGGCTTAGAGGACATAATAATGAAGAAAAATACAGATGTATCATTTTGTTTTAGCTTCAAAATTTGATGTCACACAATTATTGAGATGGAAACCGAAAAATCTAGTGATATGTTATAAATATATATTATAAACCCTTCCTTGATCATCTTATTAGCCCTTATCAAGCTAGCTTTATGAAAAGCAGAAGAGCTTCTGATAATGTCATTATTATTCAAGAACTGATTTCTAAATTCAATAAATTAAAAGGTAAACAAGGCCACATGATTCTCAAGATAGACCTAGAAAAGGCTTTTGACCGACTGGAATGGCCTTTTGTTCAATATACCCTTAACTACTTCAAATTTCCTCCTAAGTTTACCAAATTAATCCTTAGCTGCATCTCTACTAGCAGCATAGCCATTACTGTAAATGGGTCAGTTACAAACTACTTCCAACCAAGTAGAGGTATAAGACAAGGTGATCCCATATCCCCCTACATCTTCATACTCTGTTTGGAAATGCTCACCAGATACATTGATAATCAAGTTGATACTAGAAACTGGGATCCCATATCATTAGGGCATAACTGTCCTAAAGTGTCTCATTTATTTTTTGCTGATGATATTACTTTAATGGCTAAGGCTAATGACAAAGCCAGCAACTCCATTAAACATGGCCTTGATCTCTTTTGTAACCTCTCTGGCCAATCATTAATTACAACCAAATCCAAAATCATTTCTCTCCTAATTGTAAAAATTCCATCATCAAAGATATTACTACTAAACTAGGCATTAAAAGGAGCTCAAACTTTGGCATCTACCTAGGATTTCCTATTCTAGCTCATAGCCCAAAGCCTAGGGACTACCAATTCCTCCTTGATAAGATGCGTTCTAAACTAGCCTCCTGGAAACATAACTTCTTTAACTTAGCAGGAAGAACTACTCTTTCTACTTCGTGCCTGAACTCAATCCCCAACCACTACATGCAATATACTTTTCTCCCTAAACGCACCCTGAAATAAATTGACAAAATCTAGAGAGACTTCATTTGGGGTAGCTCAATGGAGAAGAGGAAAATTCATCTAGTCAATTGGCAAACCTTGTGCCAACCAAAACATAATGGTGGCCTGGGTATTCATAATTTTTTTAACAAGAACCTCTGCACTTTAGCTAGCTTAAGTTGGCATCTTCTAACAAATTCCACTACTCCTTGGGCCAATTTTATCATCTCCTACTATAGTGCTAAAAAAGACAAAGTAAACACTTCCTTTGTTTGGAAAAGTATTTGCAAGCATTGGGAAACATGCTCTAAAGGAATAACTTGGTCCCCCCACCACCATTCTAATATTAACCCTTGGGAAACCAATTGGATTACTCAGTCAAAAAATCTGAGGCTCTCCTTAATAGGTCCACCTTCCAAAAAAGACCTTTTAATAAAAATCAGAGACATCTATGACGGTCATAATTGGAATATGGATTGTCTATCTTTCCAAATACCACCCCTCATCCTCAACAATTTAGTGAAAACCAACATTCGTCTTAAAGTCCCTCATAATGATATTCCTATTTGGTCTCTTAATACAAGAGGTATCTTCACTACTAAATCTTGCTACACTCTCCTGGAAACCAACAACAGCAATGGTCTTAATTTTAATTGGATTTGGAATCTTGAATGCCCCAACAAAATTAAATACTTCCTATGGCAGTGCCTGCATAATTGTATCCCTTGTAGAAAATATCTTTCTCAAATCGGCCTCAATATAGATCCTAGCTGTCTTCTATGCAAAGGCCCCTCAGAAGAATCTATCAAACACTACAAACCAAGTGAACGTTCCCCTAGCCCGGCAACAAGCTCTTGCATTCAAACATCTTGCCGGAAAGCACTCTATAAACCCCCCTAAAATGATTATTAATATCACTTGGGATATACCTCCAGATGGTTGGTTCAAATTAAATATAGATGCCAGTTTTAGAAGTCATAACCAAGACTGCGACCTTGGTGGAGTTATCACTGATGATAAGGGAGACTGGATTGTTGGGTTTTCAAAATTGGCATATGCAAGTGGATCAGTAGCAGCTGAACTAAAGGCCCTTCAAGAAGGACTCAGACTAGCAAATGAATGGAAACTATTCCCCCTCGAGATAAAAACAGACTGTACGGAGGTAATCCAGGTCATACAAGAAGGTAGTATATTATTTAACAAAATTGTAAATGAATGCAGGTACTTAATGCAGCAGAAGAGGGTTATCCTGCGACACATCTTCAGGCAGGGGAACATGACAGCACATGAACTGTCAAAAATATGCATCAATCAAGGAAGTAGTAAAGCTTGGATAGATGGGAGCACAAGCAGTCACAAGCGCATAAAGAAGATTTTTGTCATACCCCCTCAGGGTATTAGCTGTATTTTTGAAAAACAATCACCTGGTCATGTTATGGAGAAACAATTCCTCTCTTTTGAAGCTTGCAAAGTTTTAGCAAGCTATGGCAACTTGTGTGTCCTACGTGACACGATTTTGGATCCCCAGGTAATCGACAATGATTAGTCATTATAAATAATAATAAAAAAATCTTGTTTGCTCAAAAATAGAAGAAGATTATCCATGTGGGACCCCGCCGTAAATATGTTTATCTATTTGGTGCTCTACTAGAAATAAGCTTCCTGAAGAAGCTTATCATTTCGGTACTCAGTTATGGATAAATATTACCTCCGGTAGAAGATTATCTATGTCTGGGTACAGTAGTAGCTTACAAGCAGCTTACAGTAACAACTTACAAACAACTTACACAGCAGCTTGCAGTAGCTTACACATCAGCTTCCAGTAGCAGCCTACAAGCAGCTTACACATCAGCTTCCTTCTTCTATAAATAGAGGAGATTTCAGTTCATTATGTACATCAGTTTGAAAGTTCAATAGTATATCAATTTCTCTCTATACTTGTCTTTAGTTCATTTTCTTTAAAGTTGTTATTTTATAACACGTTATCATCACGAGACTCTGCCATCTCGAGCAAATACTTTGAATGTATCAGAGGTACGAACTTTCTTTTTCTAAATAATGTCAAATCTTTCTAAACTTGAATTTGTAGCTCTCGATATATCGGGCAAAAGCTACATGTCTTGGGTGCTTGATGCCGAAATTCATCTTGATGCGATGGTTCTGGCAGAGACCATCAAAGATAAAAAAAATCAGGCATCAAACCAAGACCGTGCCAAAGATATTCCTACGCCATCACCTTGATGAGAGCCTGAAAATGGAATATCTTACTGTTAAAGATCCAGTCTGTCACGACTCCAAATCCTAACAGGCCGTGATGGCGCCTATCGTGGAACTAGGCTAGTCGGCCATCACTTTACTACGCATTTATTCAATTATCACAGTTCACAATTTAATAATAAGCAAGCAACCACATCAAAATTAATAATAATAAGTCTTAGCGTCCCCTTAATACTCTAAACAAACCTCCCAAGAACTGGAGTCAATAGTCATGAGCATCTAAGAATAAATAAACTAACTCTGCTAAAACTATAATATATGTCTCTGAATCAAATGCTAAGACTAAATAAGGAAGG
>ML292361.1:3229-30987 GCA_005239495.1 Nicotiana undulata | reverse complement strand
AATTTCCAATCGAAAGATATCAATTTTACTCAAAAATCCGAATTCGGTCAAAACCCGACCCCGGGACCGCGTCCCGAAACACAGAAATTTTTACAGAAAAGTGTTCTTTATCTTCCCACGAGTCCGTACATATAAAGAACACCAAAATCGGAGTCCGTTTGACCCCTCAAATCGCCCCTTGAAGGTCTCAAAATCTCAAGCCTTAAAACCCAATTTTTCTACTTATTTTCCATGAATTTACACTGGTTTTATGCTCTATAATCACCCATGATCGAGTTTTAATGATTAGAACACTTACCTCTATGAAGAACAAGAATTTCCCTCTTCAAAATCGCCCCCAAGAGCTCTTTTCCGTACAACAATGGTGAAAAAGAGGGTTTAAGTCGCGGAGGAAATATTTAAATACTGTCCAGGTCAGTACTCAGTGCGATCGCAGCCCCTCAGGTGCGATGGCACTGAACAATTTTCACCTTCCCTATTTTACTCAGTGCGATCGCAGCCCCTCAGGTGCGATGGCACTGAACAATTTTCACCTTCCCTATTTTACTCAGTGCGATCGCAGCCCCTCAGGTGCGATAGCACTGAACAATTTCCCAACAGCCTTCTCCAACTCTTCCGTATAGCCTCTAGTATAATGGTCATAACTTTGTTACAAAACTCCAAATTACAATTGGCTTAACTTTTTGAAAACTAGACATCAAAAGATAAAACTTTCATTTTTGGATCATCTTCAAATTCCTTATAGATTGTGAGTTATAAGCCTCCAAAGTCGGGATAGTGCAGCAGAGAATTTACTCTGTGCGATCGCGGGAAGCCTTGTGCGATCGCACAACACAATTAGATTTTTCCAAATTTGCTCTGTGCTAGCGCATCCAAATCAGTGCTATCGCACTGTACACCCCTGAAGCCAAAAACCAGCAACTAGAAATGGCCTAGAAATGGCCCGAAACCACCCCGAAACTCACCCGAGACCCTCGAGACCTCAACTAAAACATACCAACACATCCCATAATATCACACAAACTTAGTCGAGCCTTCGAATCACCAAAAACAACGCAAAAACACTAAATCACATCGAATTCAAGCCTATGAACTTTGAAATTTCTAAATTCTACCAATGATGCCGAAACTATCCAAAACACATCCGATTGACCTGAAATTTTGCACACATATCCGAAATGACATTACGAACCCGTTCCAACTTCCGGAATTCCATTCTGACCCCGATAGCATATTTTCCATTGCCGACCAGAAATCGCCAAAAACTAACTTTCGCCAATTCAAGCCTAATTCTACATCGGACATCACAAAATTATTCTGAACACACTCCTAAGTCCCAAATCACCTAACGAAGCTATTCGAGCCATAAAATCCGCGTTCCGAGGTCGTTTACCAATAAGTCAACTCTTAGTTGACTTTTCTCATTTTAAGGTTATTCTTAAGGACTAAGTGACTGAATTCTCATTTAACCATTTCGATTTCAAGCCTATCAACTCTGTCACATCAATAATGGAATAACCACTCCATGGAAAGGAAATAACAACAATAATAATGCAGGTTCTACGTAACGACTGATCGGGTCGTTACACAGTCATATTGTGGAATAATTTGAAAGATCGATATGACCACCTGAAGATGGTCGTTCTTCCACATGCACGTTATGACTGGTCTCATTTTAGGCTACAAAATTTTAAATCTATCAGTGAATATAATTCTGCTATGTCCAGGATTATTTCCCAATTGAAATTATGTGGTGATAATATTACTGATCATGATATGTTGGAGAAAACTTTCACCGCTTTTCATGCCTCGAATATGCTTCTGAGCAGCAATATCGAGAGATGGATTTCAAAAAGTATTCTGAACTTATCTTACATCTTCTTGGATCCGAGCAACATAATGGGCTATTAATTAAAAACCATGAAAGCCGACCAACTGGTTCTTGTCCATTCCCTGAAGTGAATGAGACGAACTTCCACCAAGCTAAGCGTGGAATAGGTCGTGGCCCCTGTCGTGGTCATGGCCGTGGTCGGGGAAGAAACTCTAATCATGGTAATAATAATGCACCAAAGAACCCTCCTAACCACCAGCAGTGGAAAAGGAAAGAACGAAAGCATGAAGCGGTGCAATCAACAAATGTAGAAAATGCATGCTATAGATGTGGAAGAAAAGGGCATTGGTCACGTACCTGTCGTATGCCAAAGCACCTGGTTGAGCTTTATCAAGCCTCCCTAAAGAAGACAGAGAAAAATGCTGAAGCAAATTTTATTTCTGAAGATAATGTTAACTTCATGCATTTGGATGTAGCTGATTACTTTGCACTCCCAGAAGGAGAAACAAGTCATGTAATCGCTGATGCATCTGTAGAAATTTAAATTTCTGTTGTTTGTATTAGTCAGTATGATTATGTAATAATTATACTTTAATAATGATATTTCTATAATATTTATTTTGTTTGTCATTTTGAAGAATATGGATAATTCTCAAATTATGTTTGGATCAAAGACCAATCATGAAGATATTTGTGTAATTGATAGTGGAACAACTCATGCCATATTCAAAGATGAGAAATACTTTTCTTATTTGCATATGGAAAAAGAAATATTTCTACAATTTCTAGTAATATAAGTTTGATTGAAGGCTCCGAAAGAGCTACTGTATTTCTGTCTAAGGGAACAAAACTTATTATAAACAGTGCATTGTTCTCCTCCAAGTCTCGAAGGAACTTATTGAGTTTTATAGATATCTGCCGAAATGGTTATCATGTTGAAACAATAGATGAAATGAACGTGGAATATCTTTGTATTACAAAGAATAATTTCTGGCCAGAAATGCATTGTAGAAAAGTTACCAACTTTATTCTCTGGCTTATACTATTCAAAGATCAGTACAGTTGAAGCACACTCTATCGTAAACCAGAAGTTTACTGATTCAAATACTTTTGTGCTTTGGCATGGACGGTTGGGCCATCCTGGATCAATAATGATGAGACGAATTATTGAAAATTCAAGTGGGAATCCACTAAAGAACCTGAAGATTCTTACAAATAATGAATTTCCTTGTGATGCTTGTTATCAAGGCAAAATGATCACTAGACCATCACCAATGAAGGTTGGCATGGAATCCACTGCCTTATTAGAGCGTATACATGGGGATATATGTGGACCTATTCACCCACCAAGTAGGTTGTTTAGATATTTAATGGTCCTAATAGACGCATCTTCAAGATAGTCTCATGTGTGCCTACTATCATCTCGCAACCTGGCGTTTGCAAATCTATTAGCCCAAATAATTTGATTGAGGGCACAATTCCCAGATTATCCTATAAAGGCTATTCGCCTTGATAATGCTGGAGAATTCTCATCTCAAGCTTTTGATGATTATTGTCTATCAATTGGGATAAAAGTTGAACATCATGTAGCTTATGTTCATACTCAAAATGGCCTTGCAGAGTCATTTATTAAACGCCTGCAATTGATAGCAAGACCACTACTTATGAAAACAAAATTGCCCACTAGTGTTTGGGGCCATGCTATCTTGCATACAGCATCACTTATTCGTCTCAGACCGACACATTATAATAAATATTCCCTGTCACAATTAGTTTTTGGTCATGAACCAAATATTGCCCATCTACGAATTTTTGGATGCACTGTATATGTGCTAGTAGCACCACCACAGCGTAGTAAGATGGTCCCACAGAGAAGGTTAGGAATATATATTGGGTTTGAATCGCCCTCTATTATTCGCTATCTTGAACCATTGACGGGAGATTTATTTACTGCTCGATTTTCAGAATGTCGATTTGATGAAACAAATTTCCCACAATTAGGGGGAGAGAAAAAGGAAATCAAAAGAGAAATTGTGTGGAAAGTTTCATCATTATCTCATTTTGATCCACGTACCCCTATATGTAATCAGGAGGTCCAGAAGATCATCCATTTACAGAATATAGAAAATCAAATGCCAAATGCATTTACTAATTTGAAAAGGATAACTAAGTCACATATCCCTCCAGAGAATGTGCCTATCCGAATTGATATCCCAGCAGGACCATCTACTAGCATGATAGCTAGTAAACCCAAAGCACGCCTGAAGAGTGGCAGACCTTTGGGTTCTAAGGATCGAAATCCTAGAAAAAGAAAATCGACAAATGATCAAAATAATACTATGAAGGGATCTACTGAAGAGACCCAAGAGCAACTCAATTCAGGCGGGCAGGATAGCCGAGCTCGAGGATGGCCTTAAGAAGGCTTATGCCGAAGTCAAGGAATCCCGGGCCGAAGCCAAAGAAATACAAGTTACAGCCGACAAGACGGTAGTCATCTATTTAAAAGATGCTACTGATGCTCAGATGGAGTTGAGGGGGCCTCTGACCGGGAGAAAAGAAGCAATGACTATGTCTGATGACGATCCCGTAGGGAAACCCTCGAGGAGATCCATGCAAAGGGCTTCGATCTCTCCGAGGAGATAAATCAAGCTAAGGCAGACGGGGCTGATGCCAAGTTTGTCCTTTCCTCCGATGATGAAGCTAATGTTGAGGATGATGATGACGAGGATGATGAGGAGGCTTCCGGGGAAGGGGCTGGTCCCGAGGGGGTTGACGAAGACAAAGTCCCCAAGGGAGAAAAGACTTCTGAAGGTCAGACTGCCCAATGTCAAGCTTTCGAGGGTGTAGTAGTCCTCGTGGGTGCTGCCTCCGAGCAGGCGACCCCGTCAATAGATTAAGCATCCTTTAATTTCTTTGTAAAGGCTCAGTGTGGGAGTTTTGTAAACATATTTTTGTACCATCATCATAAATATACAAAATCTTTGGTTTCATCTTTGTGTTAATTTCCATCTTGCCTTTGCCTTTAAAATGAGATTTGGCGTTGTTGACGATCAGTCCGATGTATTGGACTTAGAATATAAAACCCTTAGGTTTCGTGTTTGATCAACGATCGGTAATAAGTGACCACTTAGGGTCTGATCTTCGAGCTAAGCTTTAGCTCGGGACTTTTGAGTCCGAACTAGGTAACGTCTCGAGCATGGTGTGCTTCAGCCTTTAAGTTCTTTAAGTATCATCCCTTAGGCTTTAAAATATCGGCCCTTAGGCTCTTTTAAGTTGGCCCTTAGACTCTTTATATTGGACCTCACGCTCTTTAGGTTGGCCCTTAGGCTCTTACAAATCGGCCCTTAGGCTCTTACAAATCGGCCCTTAGGCTCTTACAAATCGGCCCTTAGGCTCTTACAAATCGGCCCTTAGGCTCTTACAAATCGGCCCTTAGGCTCTTACAAATCGACCCTTAGGCTCTTTTTAGATTGGGTCAATTTGACCTCAAAATGGCTATAATTTTCCCCCTTTCTAGCTAAAGACTTGTATAAATTTTGTTATGCCTTGGCATGTTTTTATATTCGTTCGAATTTTCGACGGTTCAATTATTTGGAACCTCGTTTGTAAGTCGATGTGCAATGATAGTTTAATACCCCTTGGGGTTTTCTCGAAGGCTGACGTTTTTGAAGCCTTCATATTGTTCGGGGCTGATTTTATCGAAGCGCCTTTGCTTATGGTGAGGATAGCCTGATTTAACCAATTTTTCGAAGTATTTTAAGGCATTTAGTTTTATGGCGGAAGTCGGACATCTCCGAGCCGCATTATTTTGATCGTAGCCTTTTTATATGACCGTAGTCTTTTATACGGCCGTAGCCTTTAGTCCCCGAGTGAGATGGCCTTGGCATTGATATCGAGGGGATGCCTTTTTAAGGTCTTAAAAGTTTGTGTATGCCTCATTGAGGTCTTGTAAGTTCGATTTTGCCTCATTGAGGTCTTATAAGTTCGATTTTGCCTCATTGAGGTCTTATAAGTTCGAGTTTGCCCAATCGAGGTCTTATATGTTCGAATTTTTGATGGCTCGATCTGTTGATTGTCGATGACAGTCCCCGAGTATTCCACTATATTTTTCCCTTGAGCCGTTAAATGTGGAAATAGTAGACTTCTTTGAGGCACAACGTGTTTTGATATAATAAGAATGCTTCTTTTATTAATCGATACATGTGTACATGTTTTTGCCATCGGGGGATCGACTATTCTATAAGGACACGGTTCATTTCACTTTTTGGCCCATTACAACATTTTCCTATCGAGGACCTCCTTGGCATGACTTGTTTTCTTCGAAAATGTAACCTCCGAGGGTGATGCCCCCCAGTATTCGAGTTTGATAGAAAAGAAGCTTTGAATACTTATTGAGTTTTCCTTAGGTAGCATATAGGTGTTTCCTCGTTAAAAACCTTGTCGGTAAAACCTATTTGGGATAAAACCCTATCTAAGGGAAAAAGAATGCAACGCATACTTTAAAACCCAAGGTCTTCGAGTTGAAGGGTGCTTCGATATCTCTAATCGAACACCTGTAAGGAGTTAGTATAAAATACAAACGCAAAAAGGGAAAGGTCATACCTCAGCAATAATAATAATGTTTGAGCAACGATATATTCCAATTGTTTGGTAGTTGCTCGCCTTCCATTGTGCCAAGTTTGTAGGATCCTTTGCCTACGACTCCGAGGACACGGTACGGTCCTTCCCAATGAGGGCCTAGTTTCCCTTCATTTGGGTTTCGAGTATTGAGGGTGACTTTCATTAGAACTAAGTCCCCGACTCTAAAGTAGCGGAGGTTCATTCTTTTTATTGTAGTACCTTTCGATCCTTTGTTTTTGAGCGGCTATTCGGACTAATGTGGCCTCACGTTTTTCATCTAGTAGCTTGAGAGAG
Source organism: Nicotiana undulata (assembly GCA_005239495.1). Lineage (NCBI taxonomy): Eukaryota > Viridiplantae > Streptophyta > Magnoliopsida > Solanales > Solanaceae > Nicotiana > Nicotiana undulata. The sequence goes on along the minus strand of ML292361.1, from coordinate 24,242 downwards.
GTGTTCATGGCCTCGTTGTTCGAGTCCTCGGTGGCATGCTGAAATCTGACGCTCAGTTCCCCAACTGGTATCAATGCCTCATGCCCATATTCGAAAGAAAATGGGGTCTCCCCCGTGCTTGACTTCGACGTCGTTCATATGCCCACAGTACCTCGGGCAATACTTCTCTCCACTTCCCCTTCACATTATCTAACCTCTTCTTTAAGTTTTGAATGATAGTTTTGTTTGTGGACTCGGCTTGGCCGTTTTCACTTGGGTGATAAGGCGTTGATAGGATCTTTTTGATTTTATTATCTTCGAGGAACTTAGTTACTTTGCTGCCAATGAATTGCTTCCCATTGTCGCTTGTTGTCTCGAAGGGAATCCCGAATCGACATATGATGTGGTCCCATATGAAGTCGATGACTTCTTTTTCTCTTATTTTCTCAAAGGCCCGCGCTTGTACCCATTTTGAGAAGTAGTCAGTCATAAATAAGATAAATCTAGCTTTACCCGGCGTCGTTGGTAGGGGGCCAACGATGTCCATTCCCCATTTCATGAATGGCCACGGGGATAGGACCGAGTGTAGTTGTTCACCGGGTTCATGGATCATCGGTGCAAATATTTGGCATTTATCACATCTTTGAACAAAATCCTTGGTGTCCATTTCCATGATATCCCAGTAATATCCTCCTCTAATCACCTTTCGAACCAAGGAGTCGACACCGAAGTGGTTGCCACAAGTGCCCTCGTGGATTTCTCATAGCACATAATCAATGTCCTCTGGTCCCAAACATATTGCTAGTGGTCCATCGATGGTCCTTCTATACAATGTTCCATTCTGATCGAGTGAAAATCGGGTTGCCTTGGGTCGAAGAGCCCTCGATGATTTTGGGTCCGGGGGGAGCTTCCCATGTTTCAAGTAGTCGATGTACTTGTTCCTCCAATCGGATGTTAGACTCGTTGAGTTGATTTCTGCATTACCCTCTTCGATCACCGACTTTGATAGTTGTACGACAGTACCCGGGACTATGTCATCTTCTTCAACAGACGAATCCAAGTTTGCGAGAACATCAGCCTCGCTGTTCTATTCTTGAGGTACGTGGACCAGTCCACTCTTTGAAGCGATGTAATGTCACTTGAAGCTTGTCTAAGTATCTTTGCATCCTATCTTCTCGAAACTCGAAGCTTCCATTTACTTGGTTAACCACCAAAAGAGAGTCATATTTTGCCTTAATGACCCTGCTCCTAGGCCTTTGGCTAGTTCGAGACCTGCAATCATGGCCTCATACTCGGCCTCACTATTAGTCAATTTCAAAGTTTTTATAGATTGTCTAATGACGCAGCCCGTAGGCGGTTTTATAACTATACCGAGCCCGGACCCTTTCACATTCGAGGCACCATCAGTGAAGAGGGTTCATACCCCCGATGATGTGCTCGTTTTTAAAAAGAATTCTTTCTCTACTTCGGGTACGCGTAAAATCTTCCACGAAGTCTGCCATAATTTGAGACCTGACAGTCGTTCGGGGTTAATACTCAATATCATACCCTCCGAGTTTGATGGCCCATTTGGCCAATCAGCCCGATAATTCAGGCTTATGAAAAATGTTTTAAAGTGGGTATGTAGTTAATACACATATAGGATGACATTGAAAATATGGTTTCAACTTCGTAGATGCACTTATTAATGTTAGGGCTAATTTTTCTAAATGCGGATACCTGGTTTCAGCATCTCCTAGGGTCCGACTTACATAATAGACAGAAATTGCGTACCTTTCTCTTCTCGAACCAATACACCACTTACCACTACCTCGGACACGGTAAAATTTAAATAGAGTGTTTCATCCTCCTTTGGTGTATGAAGCAACGGCGGGCTCGAGAGATACCGTTTTAATTCTGCCAAGGCCTGTTGACACTCCGTAGTCCACTCTAAGTTGTTTTTCTTCTTGAGTAAGGAGAAGAAGTGATGGCTCCGATCTGAATACCTCGAGATAAACTGACCTAAGGCTGTTATCCGCCCGGTCAGCCGTTGCACAACTTTCACATTGTTTACCACAGTGATCTCTTCGATGAATTTGATTTTATCGGGGTAAATCTCGATCCCCCTGTTCGACACCATGAAGCCTAAAAACTTGCGTGACCCGACTCTGAAAGCGCATTTCTCGGGGTTGAGCTTCATGTTGTACCTCCTTAGGATATCAAACGTTGCCTGCAAATAGTCAAATGGTCCTCTACGCGCAGGGACTTAACTAGCATGTCATCAATGTAAACTTCCATAGATTTGCCTATTTGATGTTCGAACATCTTATTAACTAGGCGTTGATATGTTGCTCCTGCATGTTTTAGCCCGAAGGGAATTACATTATAGAAATATGTACCATACTTCGTGATAAACGAAGTCTTTTCCTGGTCCTCCGGGTTCATTTGAATTTGGTTTTACCTGGAGCAGGCGTCGAGAAAAGTAAGGATCTCGTGGAAAGTCGTAGCATCGATTAGACAGTCGATGTTTGGCAGTGGGAAAGAATCTTTAGGGCATGCTTTGTTCAAATCTTTGTAATCAACACACATTCTAAGTTTATTTCCCTTTTTAGGGACTACCACTACGTTAACTAGCCATTCGGGGTATTTTAATTCCCGAATGGATCCTATTTTGAGAAGTTTGTTTGCCTTATCTTTGATGAATGCATGCTTTAACTCGGACTGAGGTTTCCTTTTTTTGCTTCACCGATTTGAACCTTGGGTCGACACTTAGTCGATGAGTGGTTATCTCTGGTGGGATCCCTGTCATATCTAAATGGGACCAAGCGAAGCAGTCACTGTTATCGATAAGAAATTGAATGAGTTTTTTCCTGAGTTTAGGGGTTAATCCCGTTCCCAGGTATACCTTTCGTTCCAGAAGATGCTCGATCAATACGGCCTGCTCGAGTTCTTCGATTGTGGATTTTGTTGTATCTGATTATTCAGGGGCAACATGGTTCGAGGGGTGAGGAAATCTTCTTCTTCGTCCTCGACCACCTATTCACCGGGCTGCTATCCCTCGGGCTCTACCGAGGGTATGGGTTGTGATTGCTATTTGACTACTTGTTCGTCCTTTGACTTCTCCGAGGTAGATGGAGTCGACACTGATGCCAAGTCGTGCACCGTGAACATCACCGTAGCTACATGATGCTCTCCACATTCTGTTTTCACGCCATCCTTTGTAGGAACTTCATCATTTGATTAAGAGTTGACGGCACTGCCCTCATACTATGGATCCACGACCTTCCTAGTAGAGCATTATACCTCATGTCACCTTCGATGACATGAAACTTGGTGTTCTGTATGGTTTTGGCCATGTTGACTGGGAGGATGATTCCCTCTTCGTTGTTTCACTCACCATGTTGAATCCATTCAAGTCTCGAGAGGCGGGTATGCCATGGTTGAGCAGCGCGAGCTGCTCCACGACCCTCGACCTGATTATATTGGCCGAACTACCTTGATCCACGAGCACACTTTTAACTTGAACTTTATTTAAAAGGATAGAAATTACCAGTGCGTCATTGTGAGGCTGAGATAGAGCCTCGTTGTCTTCCTCGTTGAATGTAAGGGTGCCCTCGGGTAGGTAGTCCCTAGTCCGTTTCTCCCTTGTGATGGATACTTTTGTACATTTGAATATGGGTCCCTGTAGGACGTCGACACCTCCGATGATCATGTGAATGACATTTTGGGGATCTTCTGGTTCATTCTTCCTGTTTGCATCTGTCTCTCTCGAAAATGGTTCTTGGCCCGGTCGCTGAGAAATTCTTGAAGGTGCCCTTCTTTGAACAATCGGGCTACCTCCTTTCAAAGCTCTCTGCAGTCCTCGATCCTATGACCATGGGTACCATGGTACTTGCACATTAAGTTGGGGTTCCTCTGAGAGAGATCGGTTTGTATGGGCTTGGGACATCTTGTGTCTCTGACCTTGCCGATGGCCGATACGATGTCTGAGGCATCGATGTTGAAGTTGTACTCTTCCAATCGGGGTGCCTCCAACGGTCCCGAGTGCCTGTCAAACCCGATCTTGCTCGTGAGTCCCCAAGAATTATGGCCTTGATCTATCCTTCAATCATTTTGAGGTATGTTACGCCGCGAAGTATTTCTTCTATTTTCGACGTATGGCTGATATCTTTCCTTGTTTGGTATCGGCTCCCTTTTTGCATTTCTTGATTCCTTTGCTAGTAGCCTGCTTGGATACACTAAGCCCGATGGGGCTCCCATTTGGTCATCCTCGACCCTGATTTTTGACTGGTACCTGTTGTGCACATCCGTCCAAGTTACGATGGGATACTCGATCAAGTTTTGCCAGCTGCCTTGAAGTTATTGAGTTTCGTTCATTCAGTCGCTGGGTTAAGGCTTGCACGGCCCAATCATCGAAGACTGGTGGTAATTCCATTCGCTCCATCTTGAAACGGGATACGAATTCCCTTAGCATCTCGTTCTCTCTTTGCTTAATTTTGAAAAAATCGGACTTCCTTGTAGCGACTTTTATGGCACCAGCATGTGCCTTTACGAATGAGTCTGCCAACATGGCAAATGAATCAGAAATCAGGGGGGAGGTTATGATACCACATCATAGCCCTTTTTGACAAAGTTTTCCCAAATTTCTTCAATAGGAAAAACTCGATCTCATCATCTTTCAAGTCATTCCCCTTTATACCATAAGTGTATGTGGTGATGTGATCATTGGGATCGGTGGTCCCGTTGTATTTTAGGATGTAGGACATCCCGAATATCTTCGGAAAGGGCTTCGGAGCCGCACTTGGTGGGAATGGTTTTTGTACAAACTTCTTCGAATCGAGTCCTTTCAAGACCGGAGGTGATCCTTGGATCTGGTCGACCCTCGAGTTGTAGGTTTCCATTTTCTTATTGTTGTCCTCTATCTTCTTTTCTCCAGACTCGACCCTCTTGGTGAGTTCCTCGAGCATCCTCATGATGGTGGGGTCAATTCCTGACCCAATACTGCTTGATCTTTCTGGAGCTGGCTCAACTCGAAGTTTTGTTTCTAGTCCTACTGTGCTCGGAGTCCTTTGCTGACTTTTTAACTGAGCGATATCAACTTGTTGTGCTTGCAACATTTCAAAGATTACTTGTAGGTTGACTTCATCTCGAACCTGTGTTCTTTGTGCGTCAGGGTAGTCCCCTCCACGTACACTTCCTTCAATATCAGTACCCAAATCGACGTGCAAAGATATGCGTGAACCTACGTCAACAGGGTTTGGTGCTGGCTCGACCCCGGGGTTTAATGGTGGCACACCGGCCCCTGAAGCTGTTGTACTATTTTCTCTATGAAATCTAACGTCGTTGTTTCCGTGCTCGGATGCGTTTGCAATGGTAGACATTTTCTAGCCTGAAATTAAAGAATCATAGGAGGGGAAAACCCTAATATGGTACATTTCTAATTATGAAAAAGAACATTATTGGTACAGTTGTATAACGGCCTAGTACGGATTTTTACTATCTCTTACAAATCTTATCTTTCCTAACCACGTGTCCTTGGGAAATTATCGCCTTTTCTTGACTGCCATCGATTTTGCTCTGCCTCAAGGTAGGCCGTGACGGGCCCTCGATGCGCTTTCTCGAAGTGTACATTCTGATATTGAACTCGAACTTTACTTCGAACCTTTCAAGCTCGGGCTCGGAATACCATTGAGACTTCGAAATCGGACTTCTTCAATTTCGGTCGCATACAAACATTGATTAAGAATGGACCGAAGACATAAATAGAAATAACATAGTGTTAAATGGACCCTGGGCCTAACTCAACCCCAAAAGCTAGCTCAAGAGGTGAGGATTGCCCAAGTCCATATAAGGAGACCACACATTCCCTTCAATGTTGATGTGAGACTCAACACACCTCCTCTTACTCCCAGGACTGGACATTTGGAGCTTGGACAATTATTGGAGCCCAACATCGGAAAATGGGGATGGGTCCTGCTCTGATACCATGTTAAATGGATATTGAGCAAAACTCAAACCCCAAAAGCTATCTCAAGAGGTGAGGATTGCCCAAGTCCATATAAGGAGACCACTTATTCCCTTCAACGTCGATGTGGGACTCAACACATATGAAAATTTGATGTTTCATTAATGGAGTATAATTTAGTTGATGATAAGTGATTAATTAGTTGGCAATCACATGAAATTATGTACATGTTCCCCATGACCCTCTACTATGTTTGATTTGATGAAACTCTGTAGCTTTTTCTTGGCCTTCTTTTATTTTCTCTTTTTGTGTTTTATTTTTGGATTAATTCAATGAATTTAAGAAGGCATGTTATATCTATTAATCTCTTTTTTGGTGAGGTAGAATTGTCATTTCAAAACATGACACTCTCTACATATATGGTGAACGAAAATAGTTACTACTTACTAGTAATTGCTAAAGATCAGAGATTGAGGTGGCGGAGGGAAAAAGGGTGGAATTTCCTTAATAGCGTAAAAAGCAACGTTCCGTTGAATTTAAACTCTTAATATAATCCGATATCACTATTTTGATCCCCTGTAAACGATAGGTGTGAAATTAAAAATAAAAAACAAATTTGAGCTGACTAGAGTCAACTGACCTAAATAAAGTTGCAAATCAGTGCTTAATTTTAAAGACTGGAAGTGAATAAGGCGCTTTCTTAGTTTCTTCTTTTACTAGAAAATGATTGTTCCAAATATATAATTATTTTTAAACCTAGAGTTTTTATCAGTCAACGAAGGTTGATTTATTGGAAAATAATTATGGGAATTTTTAACCAAAGAATTAGATTCTTAGTCAAAACCTATTTTTAGAAGTATTCGGGTTACTGATAATTAAGAAATTCGATATTCTCTTAGAAGTAAGAAAGGAAATTAGAATAAGAAATGACAAAGTGATCAATAGAAAGCACAAGAAAATAATTATATTCTAATAATAATCAAAATGTGTCTGTACAGATGGCATTTCTTTTCTATATTGACCTTCAAGTAGAATGCCTATTTCCTTTTATGACCGAGTCATTATGAGCATTAATGACATTAATTAAACGTTATAATTGGTAATCGTAATTGTTTCACGAAGATTCTGTAACGTTTGTAATCATGCATGCTCATTAATTGAAGATCAATGAATCTGCCTTTTTTGCTGTTTTGGTTCATTCCATCGGTGCCTCTTCAAATCGCTAAAGAGGTTCGAGCAACCGTTTCTTCTCATCTCGTGGGTGAGTATCTCGTATCTACTGAGTATCATGCCTTTTTTAATTACTCTTCTCCAGCTGTCGCTTTTCTAGTGATCTACGTGCCATGTCAGCCATATAANGTGGGTGATTTGCTCGTATCTACTGAGTCTCATGTCTTTTAATGCTCTTCTCCAGCTATTGCTTTTCTAGTGATCCACGTGTATTGCCATGTCAGTCACATAATTAATTCCACGTGTAATATTCGCTTTTACCAATACAGATAGTCTCCCCCCCCCCACTTGCCAATTATTCAGCAATTGAATATTTGGGAAGTGGATCTCATTTAAGGCGTTAATATTTGTCGCTGTTTGTCACTTACCATTATATTTTACTTTGAACCAATGCGTCGTATGTCACTTACATCTAATGCATGTGACATGTGGCAGTCATCGATTGGCTCTGCAACTCTTCAGCATGTTTTAGGGTTTTTTTGCGGCTGCATCAGTCACGAAGTGACAGTTTTCATAATGATGTTTCCATCATTACCTTTTTACATGGCAGTTACTTCTGCATATAAATACATCCTTTGCCTTTGCTTTTATGAAAACATTTCTTCACTTCTCTTTATTCACAACTTATTCTTGTCATTCATCACGTATTACTTCCTCATACAAATATGTCTTCTTCACATCCTGATCCTCGAAAATTTGTCATAGTAGATGAACTTCCCCCTTCTTCTGCTCCTATCAGAAGTAGGAGAGGTGGTAGGTTACGTAGTTTAGGATTAGAGTATGTACGTGGTTATTATTCTCAACCCAGTACTACTCCTCTATCTTCTTCTAGAACTAGGGCTTCTTCTACACATAGATCTTCCGCTAGAACTAGGGATTCTAGTGAATCGCGTCGTGAACCTATAGTCGACGAAATTACTCCCGCTGAACTTTCCTTTGTCACTGGTAGAGAATTAATCAAAAATCAGGTTACTCCAATGACTTCTCATAATCGTGCTGATGTTTTCCCTTCCCATATTACTTAGGGTTTAGTTTCTATTGTGCGAAGAGATTGCTATTGAAAATTTGACTTCCCGATTCTAGTTCCCAATGAAAATCAAATGATCACTTCCTTTAAAGCTGGTTTTTATTTTTTGTATGCGTATCCCTTCACATTAGGTTTTAGGCCACCTATTGATCCAATTATCATTGATTTTTGTCGTTTCTTTGATGTGTGTTTAGGATAGATTGGTCCTATTGTATAGAGGGTTGTGGCGTGCCTTAGATATTTGTCAAATCTAGCTTCTTTACCTTTCACCTTTTATCATCTGATTCATCTTTACTCTCCTAAATTATTTCACTATGGGAATTTTACTCTCGTGGCGAGGAGCAAGAGGGTTTTGGTAAGCCCTAAAGATGATAAAGATCGTGGATGGTATGCCCGATTAGTTGCTGCTCCTTTGGGAGGGTTACTAGGTGAAGCGAACATGCCCTTTCGTGATTGTTTTACTTTTATTTTTCACCAACCATGGGAATTGTTGAGGAAATTCCTAATTTCCATGGTTGGGTAGAAACATTGTTAACCATTTCTCCTATGGAAGAAAGGTCATGGAAATACCTTTCAAACAAATTTGGATGGAAAGGGAAGACTCACGGTAATTTTCTCTTTCACTTTCTTCCTTGCTTCCATGTTTATTTTGGAACTTATTGACTCCTTTCTTTATTAGGGTTTCCCGTTTGAGGTGTGAGTGCTGCTTCAATAACTGCTTCGAGGCTCTCTCTATCAAAGGCTCAAGATATAATCTTGAGTTCTTCATCAAAAAGAAAAGCAGATAGACCACAGAACTCTGAGGATGAAGAAGAGTAGGACGAAGGCTCGTTAGTTCGTAAGCCACGAGCTAGGATACAAGTCATTTCAGAGGACGAAACTACTCCCTCTCCTAGTTCTGTTCCCATGCCTGAGTCTGAAAATGCTACCTTAGTGAGTTCTGATGAAGAGACGCCTGCTGCACCATGTGACTCTACTGAGCAACTCTTTTCTCGTGGGTTTGATAGAGAAAACTTTGGCTTTATTTCTGAGAAAATGCCTCTTGCCGCTTTTCCCGTGTCTGCTCCAATTGAACCACAGTTTCCCGTACCTGATGTTGCTGCCACTGCTCCACCCGTGGCTATTATGACTTCCTCGACTGCTCATACTACCACTACTTCCCATGTTGAAATTGGTTCCTCTAGTAGCAGTATGGCGATGAAACAAATTACCGTCGAGATTCCTGTAGATGGTAATCTTTTGAAGAAATCATGCCAAGCTGACGTATGGCTGAAACAATTGATTGGACCACTTGAGAAGTCAAATCTGGAAAGTCACAGCTCTCTAACGTGGATGAATGATATTGTGCATTCATCTTTACATGTATAAACCTTGTCTTTTTATTTTACATGAATTTTCTTTTACTAGTATCACATTCCTCTTCTTATTGTGTAGATCAATCTCATTGGTATGGAGATGATTAAAAGGATTGTCCACACGGAGCAGTTGATGAATGATTATCACACTGAGGCAGACAATTGGAAAGAGCAATCCGAGGGTCTTCAACTTGAGATGGAGGCTTTAGAGAAAGAAAAGTGTACCTTAGAGCAGCAAGTAAAGGTTATGGCAGCAGAACTAGCGGTTGAGAAAGCCTCATCCAATCAGCCGGGCAAAGATAAGAATCTTCTTCAGTCTTCATTTGCTGAGAAACTTTCCAAGGCTTTTGAAGAGATTAGGAGCTTAAAGGATTTGCTGAACCTAAAAGAAGCTTACTCTGAGGATTTTGTTCAAATGCTCACACAAACTCAGGAAGATCTTCGTGTATCCTCAGACAAGGTTAAATGTTTTGGGAGATCTCTTGCCCCCTACAGGCTTCTTATGATGCTTCCTTAAACGAGAAGGATGAATTAAGAGTTGCGGTTGAGCAGTGGGAAAAAGACTATAAGGCCTTTTAAGATAAAGCCGTTGTTGATGTTAGCTGCGCTTTTTTGAACACTCGCCTCGAAACATTAATTGAAGTAATCCTGGAAGGCTTTGACTTAAATGCTGAGATTGTAAAGAGCAGAGGGACAATTGAAAAGACCCAGTAGAGTCAAAGCTTTTCTTCACCTGAGGTTGGTATTCCCGAAGGTGAATAAATCACTCCCAGTGAAGCTATTGCTCAACCTTCCCCTGCTCAAGTTGCTCTTCCTTCTGGTGATGATGCCACTCTTCATCCTACCGGTTCATATTCTGCCCCAGAGTGAAAGTGAAAAAGTTTGAAGTGTTTCTTTGTTATTTTTATTGGTGGAACAATGGGAGGTTTACCCCCGGTCTCATTTGGGGGTAATGTTTTGGAAAATCTTACCCCTAGTCCATTTTGGGGTTCTTTTTTGTATAAGACAATCAGGTTGGAACTAAGTTCATACTTAGTTTTAACCAAGTTATTATAATATCATCTTTTAAGTTTTTGTTCAACTTCTATGATATTTTATTTCGAGTTTCTCTACTACTCTTTTAATATGCATTAACAATGCTTCAGTACTTCGTGACTTTTTGAAACAAGCACGATTTGTAAAAGAGGGCCTTTTTATGAACTACACTTAACGAAGAAGACATCTCAACTTCATAATAGTGTAAACATACTAAAGAAGAAATAGGAACACACACGTTTCATTGAATAACTTTGAAGAAAGTTTTTGTATCATTCAAACTTTCCAATTGTATAATACTTTACATGTATTCAAGTATCATCTATAACTCTTTCCTATATGTTTTCTTTACAACAAATTTGTGAAAAATGGGTATATCTTTCAACCCATGACTAAATATTTCCTTTAACCTAAACATTCATAAGATTTTGTAATTTACATCCACGAGCGTATTCCTTATAGATGTTTGAAGCAGACTTGCGTTTTTGGCAGACTTCGCTCTTAACTTTTGATTTGTTGGGTAGACCTTAGGCTTGACTTGAATTCTGCCTTTTCCAGTCTTCATTGCCTTCCTTATATATATGTATGTAGTCCCCCCAAGTGTTTGGGCTTTGAAGTATGAAATCTCGAGCACTTGATTATTCTTTCCATGTGGTCCAATTCCTGAAAAGGAAAAACAAACGGGACTTGGAGGTATAAATAATTTAGATGATGACTGATTAACCCTTTATATTTCCATTAGAAAGGTTGCAACCTTAGAATAGGGAATAATGTTGCTTCCGCGTGTCTTTCGGGTCTAATATCATCATTTGGTGTGGTCTAGCTTTTTGCCCATCATCTAAAATTGTTAGTATAATTTTAACTGTACAAAACAAAAATCGTAAATGAATGATACCAACCGTAGGTATTTCTTTTGCTCAGAAACATCATTTCTTTAAATGAACAACATTCCAACTCGAGGTTAAGACCTTGTCGTCCATGGTTTCTAACTCGTAGGCACCTTTTCCAGCGATATCTCGAACTTTATAGGGTCCTTCCCAATTTGGTTTTAACTTTCCTGCTCTGGTTGTTTTCGTTGATTGAAAAACCTTTTAAGAATGAAGTCCCCAATTTTGAAGTACCTGAGGTGAGCCTTTCTGTTGTAATATCGTTCAATGATTTGTTTTTGTGCTGCCATCCATATTAAAGCTGCTTCTCTTCTTTGTTCTTAATTTCTCATCGTTCGACTATTCTGTTGACAAAGTGAATCTCGTGCTTGGTTCTCCTATTTCAACTAAGATTAAAGCTTGTTACCCATACGCAAGCGAAAATGGAGTTTCTCCCGTGGCTATTTTTGATGTGGTTCTATAAGCCCATAACACTCCTGGTAATTCTTCAGGCCAATTTCCTTTTGACCTTTCTAATCTCTCCTTCAAATTATTGATGATAATCTGATTTGTTGACTCAGCTTGTCCATTTGCAACGGGATGGTAAGGTGAAGAGGTTATTCGTTTGATTTGCCAACTTTGAAAGAACTCCGTGATTTTCGAGCCTATAAATTGTGGGCCATTATCACATATGATTTCTTTTTGAACTCCAAACCGGAATATAATGTTTCACCAAATGAAATCTTTCACTTCCTTTGCACGTACCTGCTTAAAAGCTCCCGCCTCTACCCATTTTGAAAAGTAATCCATTAACACTAATAAAAACCGTATCTTTCCTTTAGCTTGTGGTAAAGGCCCTACTATAGCCATTCCCCACTTCATAAATGGCCATGGGGAAATAGTTATATGAAATAACTCTGCAGGTCGATGCATATTGTTGGCCTATCGGTGAAATTTATCACACTTGGCTACAAACCTTTTTGCGTCCTCTTCCATTTTGGGCCAATTGTATCCTGCCCTTATTAGTGTTTTAACTAAAGATCTTCCACTTGCGTGATTTTTGCAATGTCCTTCATGTACTTCTCTCATGATGTACTCTATTTTATTGGGTCCAAGGCACCTTGCTAGAGGACCACAAAACAGTTTTCGATCTAAATTATCTTGAATTAGATAGTAACGAGCAGCTTTTCCTCGAAGCACTTGAGATTCTTTCTTGCCTTCAGGTACGATTCTGTACTGCAAAAAATTAACAATCTCGTTTCTCTAATCCCAGGTTAAATTATTAAAGCTTACCTCGTGTTTATCCTGGTCAAGTGCTGAATGAAATAATTGTATTACATTAGCATTTTCTTCACTCGTTACTTCTGCAACTGAAGAAAGGTTAGCCAACGCGTCTGCTTCTGTGTTTGCTTCCCTGGGTAATTGCACGATCTTCCATGATTGGAATTGACTGACCAGTTCTCATTCCTTTTCCAAGTATTGTTGCATTCGTGCCTCTCTAGCAGTGTAAGTCCCGTGCCTCTGATTGACTACCGGCTGAGAATCACTTTTAATCACGATTTGCTCTATGGAGAGTTCTCATGCTAGTTCCAACCCTACAATTACAACTTCATACTCCGCTTCATTGTTAGTAATAGGGTAACATTTAATTGCTTGACTTATACTTTCACCTGAGGGTGGGATTAAGACAATACCCAAACCGGCTCCTTTGACATTTGAAGATCCGTCAGTAAATAAAGTCCATGTTCCTGGATTAGCTCTAGTAAAAATTTGTCATTCCTTTTCTACTTCAGGAATTATTTTTGTGTTAAAATCTGTGATGAAATCTGCTAAAACTTGAGACTTTATTGTTGTTCTAGGTTGATAAATAATGTCGCATTCACTTAGTTCTATTGCCCAATTGGCTAATCTTCCCGACAATTCTTGTTTATGCAAAATATTCCTTAAATGATATGGAGTTACTATGGAGATAGGATGGCATTGGAAATATGGTCTCAATTTTCTAGCTGCCATGACTAATGCTAAAGCAAGTTTCTCTAGATGAGGATATCTAGTATCAACATCTAATAAAGATTTACTAACATAACAAATAGGAGATTGTTTACCTTTGTCCTCCCTTACTAAAACTGCACTTACATCTACTTCAGCAACTGCAAGATATACATATAGTCTTTCTCCATCCCTTGGTTTAGACAGTAGGGGGAGTTTGATAAATATGCCTTCAAATCTTTGAGGGCTTGTTGGCATTCCTCAGTCAATTCAAACTGATTTTTCTTCTTCAATACTGAAAAGAATTTAAAACTTTTCTCTGATGATCTTGAAATGGATCTTCCAAAAGCTGCAATCCTACCTGTCAATCTTTGTACCTATTTTTTGCTTGTTAGTACATCACGTATTTCTTCAATAGCTTTAATTTGTACAGAATTTACTTCAATTCCTCTATTAGATACGACAAATCCTAAAAACGTACCTGAAGCTACGCCAAAAGCGCACTTTTCTGGGTTTAGTTTCATATTGTATCTACTGAGGATCTCGAAGGTAGTTGAAATATGTTGAAAATGATCTTCCGCTTGTGTTGATTTGACCAACATATCATCAATGTATACTTCAATCGTCTTCCCAGGTGTTCTTGGAACATCTTGGTTACCAACCTATGATACGTGGCTCCAACATTTTTCAAGACAAAAGGTATGCCTTTGTAACAATAAGTCCCCCCTGTTTGTAATAAATAAAGTTTTTTCTTCGTCTAAGGGGTCCATTTTTATTTGATTATAACCAGAATACACGTCTAAAAAGCTTAATAATTTGTGACCTGTGTTAGAATCAATCAATTGATCTATATGTGGTAAAGGGAATGAATCCTTCAAGCATGATTTATTTAAGTCAGTGTAATCTACACAAACCCTCCGTTTACCATTCTTTTTTGGAACTACCACAGTATTAGCTAACCAATTAGGATATTTTACCTCACGTTCCGAACCGATCTTTAAGAGTTTCTGTGCCTCTTTATCGATCACTAGATTTTTGAATGATCCTTGCTTCTTCTTCTTCTTTTGTTTGAAAGGTACGAATAATGGATCTTTATTTAATTTATGAGTCATCACCTCAGTAGGTATACCAGTCATATTTGAAAGGGACCATGCAAAACAATACGCGTTAGCTTTTAAATATTCAATTAACTTACCTCTCCTTCTAGGTTTGGCCTTGCTCCGATATGAATTCTTCGATCTGGCCATTGCTCGAATAGTGGAATAGCTTCGAGCTCCTCAATTGTTGTTTTATGTTTTAGTTTTCTTCTGGCCCTCAAATTACATCAGGCCTGGAATCCACGCCAGTATGTTTTGATGAAATTTCTGTTGAAATTTGATTTACTGCATCTTCCTCACTTACACCTGCATCTTTCTGGTTTGCACTCGTATCTTTTTGACTTAGCTGTATCACTGAATTGATGTTCCTTGAAGTTTGTTGATCTCCACGAATCTGTTGAATTCCCCATTTTGAAGAGAATTTGATAACCTGATGTAATGTAGATGGCACCACATCCATATCGTGAATCCATGGTCTCCCAAGAATCACGTTATATGCCATATCCGTGTCTATCACTTGAAATTTTATTTCTTTGATGACCCCTTCCGTGTATGTACTTAACACTTAATCTCTCCCTTTGTAACAACGGTTGAGTTATCAAACCCAGATAAGGAACGTGCTTTTGGAACTACACGGTCGCCCATCAGCATTTCTTCCACCACTCGTAATAAAATAATTTCTTCCACCACTAGTAATATAAGTAAGGATATTACCAGTGCATCATTGTGGGGAATCATTAATCCATCGGTATCTGCATCATCAAATGTTATGTTGTCGTCCTCCAGAGTTTGGCGAGTTCGCTTCCCGTGAGTTATTGTGAACTTTGTCATTTTTCTCGCGGCTGCATAGGTTACTCTGTTGACTTCTTCTCCACCGTTTATCACATTTACTGTTCTCTTTGGAGATGGAGGTTTTGGCGGCGCTTGCCTATTTTTCATGTAAGCTTGTTTTCCTTTCTCGCTGAATAATTGTGTCAGATAACCCTGCTTTAATAAGTGTTCCATTTGCCCTTGTAATAATTTGCAGTCAGATGTTCTATGGTCGTGATCATTGTGGAACTCGCACCTAAAATCTAGGTTCCTTCTATTTGGATTTGATCTCATTTCTTTAGGCCATCGTACCTTATCCCCCATTCTTCTTAAAACATCAACCAACTCGGAGGTACTGACGTTAAAATTGTAATCCCCAATCCTTGCGTTTGTATTAGCATCTCTGTTACGTTCACTTCGATTTTTTCTTAATCTAGACGATGACGTACCTGAATCCCTATTTGTGAATCTGTGATCAACCCGCACGTTTTTGGATTTGGAACGAGCTTCTCGCCCCGAAGGTCCTATATAGGGTTCGTACCTATTTTTACCGGACCTATTCTCTGATTCTGACCGCCTCGAACCTGTTTTTTTTTTTCAACCCTTGATTGAGCTGCGATATCTTCTTCGATCGCAACTTGGCACTGTACCTATTATAGACATCATTCCATGTTGTGACACGGAATTATCGTAGTCTCTCTTTAAGGTCGTAGCTTCTGAACTTTTCTCGTTTAGATTGCTTGCAAATGCCATGGCCGCCCAATTGTCAAGTACTCTTGGCAGCAACATTCTTTCATGTTGGAATCTATCTACAAATTCTCGAAGCAATTCTGTATCTCCTTGCTTTACTTTAAATATATCCTCCATTCTTTTTTCAGCTTTTTGTGCACCTGAGTGTGCTTTTATAAATAGATTTGCAAGCTCAGCAAAAGAGTTAATAGAATTTTCGGGCAAAAGAGAGTACCATGTTGACGCTCCCTTGGTGAGTGTTTCCCCAAACTTTTTTACCAACACATATTCGATGTCCTTCTTGGTTAAATCATTGCCTTTTACTCCCGTGGTGAATGCAGTAACGTGGTCACGTGGATCGGTCGTTCCATCGTATTTCGGGATGTCAGGCATTTTGAATTTTTTGGGAATTGGTAATGGAGTTGTGATTGGTTTCCATGGTTGTTGCGAATACTTGTCGATATCAACTCCTTTGATCACGAGTGGTACGCGGGTATTTTCTCAATTCAGTCTTTTTGTTCTTTCACCTGTTTCTGCAAGGTTAGTATTAAAGTTTGTAAATCAGAATTATTAGGCGTACTTGGTCTCCCATCACGTGACTCGTTGGGAGTTCTTCCACTTCCAGAATTAGCCAACCCTGATCATGGAATTTCCATAGTTGCAGTATTGTTTGGTGGAGGTGTAGGTGGCACAACTGGTAGTCCCCTCATGAATGCCTGGAGAGCATCATTCACGCACTCAGCAATTAACTGCTTCATATCATCCTGCTCTACATTCTGTTCATTACCTTGTAGTTCGTTATTATTAGTAGTGGATCTTTCTGGTGATGCTTCTCGTGAAGCACGTGGGGTTCTTTGAGGTGATGGAACTGGAGTACCCTCCACTTGCTGGTTGTTGTCAATGACATTCGTCGTGACTCAGTTGAGAGAGAGATAGAGAGATTTGGAAAGTAAGAGAGGATTATCAGATTCCCGGTAACGGAACCAATTTGTTTAACCAAAGAATTAGATTCTTAGTCAAAGCCTATTTCTAGAAGTAATCGGGTTACTGATAATCAAGAAATTCGATATTCTCTCACAAGTAAGAAAGGAAATTAGAATAATTAGAAATGACAAAGTGATCAATAGAAAGCACAATAAAATAATTATATTCCAATAATAATTAGAACGTGTCTAAACATATGACATTTCTTTCCCTTATATAGTGACCTTCAAGTACAACGTCTATTCCCTTTTATGACCGAGTCATTATGAGCATTAATGACATTAATTAAACGTTATAATTGGTAATCGTAACTGTTTCGTGACGATTTTGTAACGTTTGTAATCATCCATGCTCATTAATTGAAGATCAATGAATCTGCCCTTTTTGCTGTCTTGGTTCATTCCACCGGTGCCTCTTCAAATCGCTAAAGTGGTTTGAACAGTTTCTTCTCATTTCGTGGGTGATTTGCTCGTATCTACTGAGTCTCATGCCTTTTTTAATATTCTTCTCCAGCTGTCGCTTTTTTAGTAATCCACGCGTCTTGCCATGTCAGCCACATAATTAATTTTATGTGTAATATTCATTTGTACCAATACAGGAGCCAAGATGGCAAATAAAATATAAATGAAGTGTATATCATGCAATAAATAGCTATACGTGAATCAAATCATGCATGCATGTGGGCACCAGCCCATACCCCTTCAGAGACATTCTGTGCTCTCCGTTGTCAGTACATAATTTTTGTGATTATTTAAAAAATTGATTAGATGATTATTAATTTAATATTACAGAATATTTAGATTGTTATATATTTTTCGACTCTCTGCTTTAGCACTAACCACACATATTATCGAAAACATTTATTTGCTAGTGGCTATTCAATTTTTGGATGTATATATGATATATATAAACCTTTCGAATTATTTGTCCATACTCGTGGTCAACATTGTTGTTGAGCACAAAAGCACATGCTTTTGTTCCTCTAATTATAATAACCATGGTTTTTATCTTCTGATCTTTTTTGGTCGTTATCTGGGAATTGGATCTATTACAACCCAAATCCTACCCATTAATTTTTTTCTCTCTCTGTTAGTGTGTGTGTGACAGAGATGTTTAAATCAAGAGATAGCAGATTTATCTCATTGAATCACGACCTTGTGTTCCCCTTCACATGTGGGTAATTGGTACTCTCTATTGATGCAAGATATAGTGTTTTATTTTATAGTTTCTGGACTGTCTCTAAATATTGTAAATAGTATCTTCATATTGCTTGATCAGTAAATAGGAGAACTTCTATCACACTATAAAAATATTGTAAATGACTTCCTTTCTCCAATAATCAGTCAATTCATTTTTCTGCTTTTTATCCCACGCTTTAAAAATATTGTATATGAAGTCTAGCTAATAGAAAATGCTTATGAATTAGTTCTAAAAAGTGAATATTCACGTCATAAATAGAGGTCATTGAGAATGTATTTATTTTTCTATGGACTGTCTAGCCTATGCTTTGCATGCATATTTATGGTACAAAATCGAAAAAATGCATGTTATAAGTTTTACATGGTTTTTGAAAAAAACAAACCGAACGAGAGATTTATTGGACAAAGAAAAAGAAATCACCATCTCTACCTTAAATCTTTTTGTTCTTTTATACAGCTACTTAAACTAGTCAATTGGGATTTTATTGGTTTCCATTACCATTTCTACATAATTGTTATAATATCAGATAAAAGTAGACAAAGATTCGATATAAGACCTCCTATTTTCGGCAGACCGCCTGAATTCACTTGTTCATGAGGCGGGGGGAAATGTTTCTGAAAAAAAAAAAAAAAGAATGAATATTATTTTTCTTTCTTCTTTCAAACCTGTTTTAGGAGCGCGTGCTCGTGCAAAAGAGTACATGCACCAAATTAAAAGAGTTAATATTCACAAACTTGCCTAAACTACACAATATTTATTAGTTTCCTACCTAAACTATTGCCTATCTCCGAAAACCTATGAACTTTATTCCCCTTCATAATAAATTCTCTCACTCTTGTGTGGCATATTGTGTGAAATAAATCGCCTAAGAGCGATGAAGGATGACAATAATTATTAAAGTGGACCCACCTGACTGCAATTAACAACTTATTAGCCCCATTTTCTTAAAACTTATATTTTCTCATCTTTTTCTTTATATTACACATTTCTTTATTTTTCGCCTTTCTTCTTCATTTCTTCATCTTAATCCATTTGAAATTCTCTCTCTGTTGTTATTAGTGAGTTTATTTCTTATCTTTCTCGTTTTATCCATCCTTCATTCTTACCCAATTTTATTTTAAAGAAGGAGCACAAATCCCCAACAAAAAGGAAATGGCATGAACCATTTTTAACAAAACTAATTACTCCAATAACAAGGCAAGAAGAGAGTTTGGACAAGAAATTCAATATTTGATACTCACTAGTCTTCTCTGCTTATGTTCTTTTTATTCTTCTCCATCTTTATTTACTGACAAATATCACAAATCTCAACAAACAATCACAAAGCTCTAGACTTAATTTCGCTTTTGAATAACAGCAACAGTAGATAGAGAAATCGATGGTAGAAATCGTGATTAATGAAGAGAATCGCTACTTGGAGAAGGTGTCTCTCATGTCCGATGAAAGAATTTTTCTGACGAGAGCAAAGAGACCATACTTTAAGAGGAGTAAATGACGGAGTGTGCAACAAATTCCCTTTTTTATTTTTTCATGTTATTAGATTAACATATGTTAATTTAACATGTTTTTAATATTAACGTAATTAAATATCCACGTGGAGTGCCACATGGCAGGTTTTAAAAATTATTTAGAGAGTAGGGATACAATTCGAGGAATTTTTGGGAACATGCGATAATTTAGGTAAGAAACTAACAAATATTGTATAGTTTAAACAGATTTTAAGATATTAACCCAAAATTAAATAAAAATAAAACTAAATATATAAGTTTAAAAAGACGAAGAAGAACACGTGGACATGGTCAAACACGGGTTTCTCCCAACTTTGGGTCAGAAAAGTTTTGAGAATTAAGGTATATAGGGATTTGCATAACAAGAAAATTTGGGAAATAAAGTATTGCATCATGTTTACCAAAATAAACGGATCATGTCGGATATTTTTGCACTGAACGATGCTTATCTACTCTTACACCAATAACACTAACATACTCATTCTTATCCCATATCGCGGGGTCTGAGAAAAATAGTATGTACGTAAACCTTACTCCAACCTTGTTAGGATAGAGAGACGGTTTTCAATAGACCCTCGACTTAGAAAATCATAAGCACCACATTAATGAAAATATAGACAACAAAGGATAGTACCAAAAAACCATATTAAAGCAGAATAAAAACAACAAGATATTAAGGTAATCAACAATGAAAGAAAACAACAGTTAGTCTTAAAAATCTACTGCCCACAGAAAGCGAGACTGCGTGTCAATACTACTGTTAAGATCACTCTAGACTCCTACTCTACTACCTTAATCCTCGACCTCCACACCTTGCTATCAAGGGTCATGTCCTCGGTCAGCTGAAGCTGCGCCATGTCTTGCCTAATCACCTCTCCCCGCCTCTTCTTTGTCCTACCTCTACCTCTCCGTAGGCACTCCAATGTTAACCTCTCACACCTCCTCACCAGGGCGTCTGTGCTCCTCCTCCTCACATGACCAAACCACCTAAGCTGTGCTTCCCGCATCTTGTCCTCAATAGGGGCTGTCGTGCCCCCTTTTTCTCTCGCACGGGTTAGGTACGGAGAGATCGGGTTTATGACATTTTGGATAACTCCTTAAAAGAAAGGGTTTAAGGAAGAGTCGCCACCTAACGATTTTTATGGTGCGTTAGGGCACCTAGAGTTGATAACTCATGAACTAGTTTGCGTTACCAGAGATTGGGTAAGGGCTTGAAATTATCCCAAGGGGAAGGTGTTAGGCACCCCTCAAGATCCACAA
>ML292360.1:10129-41724 GCA_005239495.1 Nicotiana undulata | reverse complement strand
ACCTTACTACTTATGAACTCAGAAGGCAGACCATGAAAATGGATGCCCCAAAGAAGGAAAAAATTCTAGCACTAAGGATGATAGAGGGAGCAGATATGGAGGATGATGAGATGACCATGATCACCAAATAATTCAAAAACTTTCTCATGAGGAAGAAAGGCATCTCTAGAGGGGGAAACTTCAACAAGGCAAAGGCTCCTGAAAGGCCAGCTAATGAGAGATGCTACAAGTGTGGAAAAACTGATCATCTCATCAAGAACTGCCCCCAGTGGGAAGTAGAATGGAGGAAGGAGAGATATGAAAGAAAGAACAGGAAGAAGGAACTGGTCCAACCCAAGAAAACTACTACAAAGGCTATGGTTGCTGCTTGGGGGAAAGTTCAGATGAAGAATTAGAAGATGGTGAGACAGAAGATCAAGCTCTCATGGCAATTGGAGAATCTGATGAGGAGACTTATGAAGAACCGCATGTAAGTATCTCACATCTTAAAACAAAAATAAAGTTTCTATCTAAGGAGAAACTCTCTGAGTTGCTACTTGACTTCATTGATGATTCTGAGGAGACAACTAAAGAGAAAGATCAACTATCTAAAGAGTGTGAAATGCTGAGAGTAAAATGCATGGACCTGGAAATAAGGGTCAGTGAATCTGAAAAGAAAAACACTGTCTTGATGAACCAGGTTCAACCACTCGAAACTGAGATTCTAGAACTAAAATCTGAAAATTTAAAGTTAAGACTAGGATCCAGTAAAAAGGTAGTTGATCACTCTCATGCGAAGTTAGAAGAAGACTTAGGTAAATTGAAAGATAAAATGTATGCCAAAGATGAGAAGATAAAATCTCTTAAAGAAGAACTTGGAAAAGTCAAACATGAATTTGATAGAACACATAAGTGGAATAAGTCTTTTGTTGCTTTAATATGGCTCAAAGAGAATCATAGTAGCAACCGGAGAGGGCTTGGTTTTGGGAGTCAATTGCCTAAATGGGATCCCAAAAGCAAGTATCTCACTCTCCCTGAAAATAAAATTTGCACTCATTGTGGGAAGACTGGCCACTCTAAATATGAGTGTTCTGCAAAGGAAAAGGCCAGTCAGAAAAATGAGAGATTCATTAAAAAGAAAAAATGGCTACCAAGTTGGGCCAGAAAATATCTGATTCATCCATTCTCTCATGGAAAAGGACCCAAACTAGTATGGGTTCTTAAAACTAACCCTTGATTTTCTTTTGAAGGTACAAGTGAAGGGAGGCAACCAGTTTTGATTTTTGGATAGTGGCTGTTCTAAGCATATGACAGGGAACAAGGAACGGTTCCTTTCACTTGAAAACCTCAAAGGAGGAAATGTCTCCTTTGGAAACGGAAAGAAAGGTGAAATAATAGGGGTCGGCAAGGTAGGTAAAGATGACACACGTTCAATTGAACATGTGTATCTGATAGACGACTTGAAATATAGCCTTACCAGTGTGTCACAACTGTGTGAACCTTATCGCTTTTACTTCCACAAAATATTTTGTGATCAACCTGCTTACTGACAAGATTGTTTTGCAGGGAAAAAGAATGAACAATATCTATGTCATTGACTTGTCCACACTGTCTGACAATGAACTCACTTGCCTTAGTGTGTTGGACAGTGATCCCCTCTTGTAGCACAAAAGACTTGATCATGCAAGTCTAACTCAACTTAACAAGCTGGTCTCTAAGGACTTAGTGGTAGGGCTTCCTAACATTAAGTTCAAAGAAGACAAGGTTTGTGAGGCATGTGCAAGGGGGAAGCAGGTAAGGTCTTCTTTCAAAAGTAAGAAAATGGTCAGTACCACCAGGTCGTTGGAACTGGTTCATATGGATCTGTGTGGTCCCATGAGAACTCTAAGTAGAGGTGGAAAGAGATATGTTATGGTACTAGTAGATGATTTCTCAAGGTTCACTTGGACCTTGTTCTTGGCATCTAAGGATGAAGCATTTGAAATGTTCACCTCATTTGTCAAGAAGATTCAGAATCAATTAAGACATCAACTAGCATCCATTAGATCTGAACATGGTACTGAGTTTGAGAATGCTAAGTTTACTGAGTTTTGTGATGAACATGGTGTGAATCACAATTTTTCTGCTCCTAGAACCCCACAGCAAAATGGGGTTGTTGAAAGGAAAAACAGAACTCTTGAAGACATGGCAAGAACCATGCTTCTATCAAGCAAACTACCTCACAGCTTCTGGGCAGAAGCAATTAACACTGCATGTTATATTATCAATAGATGCATGACCAGACCTCTGGTAGAGAAAACTCCCTATGAATTACTTAAAGGGAGAAAACCCAACATATCCCATCTTAGGGCTTTTGGATGTAAGTGTTATGTGCATAATAATGACAAAGATTCTTTAGGAAAATTGACCCCAGAAGTGAATGAGGGAGTGTTCTTGGGATATTCTACACATAGCAAAGCTTATAAAATATACAATAAAAGAACTATGTGTGCAGAAGAAAGTATACATGTTGTCTTTGATGAAACTAACACTTTATCTGAGAGACAGGAACCAGAAGATGAGGAGCTTGGACTGGTGAGGAGCAATGACTACATTAAAGCACCTATGGGAGATGGAACAGGTGATGGACCAGGTCCAACAACCCCATGCGGCTCGACAGGGGGAATTCCTCATGAAAATACTGGACCTGATCCTGTTCCACAACAATAAGACAACTTGTAACAACCCAGAAGTGAACAACTGGTTCTCAAACCACATAGATATCAGAGTTATCACCCTCTTGAGAATATCATAACAGACCTGATATCTGGAATCAAAACTAGATCCTCCTTGAAAAATCCGTGTGTGTTTGATGCAGTTTTATCCCTGATTGAACCAAATAACATTGCTGAATCCTTGAAAGATGCTGACTGGGTAATTGATATGCAAGAGGAGATGAATCAATTTGAGAGAAGTCAAGTATGGCACTTGGTACCCAGGCCACTGGACAGATCAATAATTGGCACCAAGTGGGTCTTCAGGAATAAACTCGATGAGGATGGAACTGTTACTAGAAACAAGGCAAGACTGGTTGTTCAAGGATACATCCAAGAAGAGGGAATTGATTATGATGAGACCTTTGCTCATGTGGCAAGATTGGAGGCAATAAGACTTCTTATAGCATTTGTTGCACACATGGAATTCACGTTGCATCAGATGGATGTAAAGAGTGCCTTTCTCAATGGTTATTTGAAGGAAGAGGTATTTGTAAAACATCCTCCTGGTTTTGAAAGCAAAGAATCACCTGATCATGTATATAAAAATGACAAGGATCTCTATGGTCTCAATCAAGCACCTAGAGCTTGGTACGAGAGATTGTCAAAATTCCTGCTGGAACATGGGTACAAACGAGGCAAAATAGGCAGTACTTTGTTCTTAAAGTAAAAGGGAAAAGATCTTCTGATTGTACAAATATATATATTGATGATATCATATTTGGGGCAACAACTGAGAAGCTCAGCAAGGAATTTGCTTCATTAATGGGGAGTGAGTTTGAAATGAGTATGATGGGTGAGCTAACCTTTTTCTTAGGTCTGCAAATCAAACAAACTCCACATGGAACAATGATTCATCAGCAGAAGTATGTGAGAGAACTCCTCAAGAAGTTCAAAATGGAAGATTCAAAGGAGATAGATACCCCAATAGCCACAGCTACAAAATTATATGTGGATGAACCTGGTTCATCCGTTGATTAGAAGACGTACAGAGGAATGATTGGATCTCTACTATATCTTACTGCAAGTAGACCTGATATTGTGTTCATTGTGGGACTATGTGCTAGGTTTCAATCCAATCCAAAGGATTCCCATCTCACTGCAGTGAAGAGAATTTTGAGATATTTGAAGGGCAGCACTGATTTGTGCCTTTGGTATCCTAAAGGTACTAATTTGGACCTTGTAGGTTATGCTGATGTTGATTATGCAGGTTTCCTGGTTGACATGAAAAGTACTTCAGGCATGGCTCACTTTTTGGGCTCCTGCCTTGTATCTTGGGCCACCAAGAAACAAAATTCAGTAGCCTTGTCTACTGCTGAGGCAAAATATGTGGTTGCAACCTCTTGTTGTGCTCAGTTGTTATGGATTAAGCAACAACTCCTGGACTTTGGTATATATGTGGGATGAATTCCTATTTACTATGATAACACTAGTGCAATTAGTATGACTAAGAATCCGGTTCATCACAAGAGAACTAAGCACATAGATGTTAGGCACAATTTCCTGAGGGATAATTATGAGAAGGGGATGATCTCAATTGAATTATGTGCCACTAATCATCAAATTGCTGATATATTTACCAAAGCATTGAGTAGGGAGCATTATGAGAGAAACATGCTTGAATTAGGGATGATTAAGATCACCTAATTGAAGAAAAAAAAGGAGGAAGTGTTCTGGCTAGAATTTTTAATTAGGTACTTAATCAGATTAATCATTGCTCAGCTCTATGTCTTTGTTGTCATACTCTTCTTCCATGTATTAATATGATTCCCTAGTTGCTAATGATGTTTCTCCATTTGTGAATTGAGGCAAAATAAAGATTTTTAACAGGATGAAGCTGGTTCATCCATGATGGTTTACATGACTGACAAGGTACGTTCTCATCTCCATACATGTATTAATTCAAGTACAGACATACATGAGTAGGACTCTATCCATTTATGGTTCAATTCATATTCTCGTACTTACCCAAATAATGAACCAGTTTCAAGAAGTTCCGTCACAATAAATTAGCCTAGTTTTAGGGGGAAAGAAACAGTCTAATCAATGTCAAATCACTGACAGTACTTCATCGATTAGTATCCTACTTGTGTTAAATTGTCCATCATTACCCATAGTGAATAAAGCAATAGACGAACCCTGTTCAAGTCTCTCAACACTCAAACCTCTACTGACTTTTGCCCTCTCTTCGTTTTCTCTAAAAATTAAAAATGTCGTCTGCTTCATCTGATTCTCAAAATCGTGACTACGATGAGGGAGTATATGAGTCTGACTCTCCACTAGTCTACAATAGTATATGAGTCTGACTCTCCACCAGTCTACAATTTCGAATCCTCTGAGACACCTGAAACCCCTGAATACCATGATACTCTTAAACCTACATCAAACCCTATCCCAACCCAAAAACCCATTCATGTCAAGGTTCTTGCACAAAAATCTGTGGCTTCAGGGTCACGAGCAAAGTTCTTGGAAGATTTATTATAGGCTGAAGAAGAACCCAAACCAGATTCGTCCAGTGAATCGTTTAAATCAGCCCATGAGGACGATGCACCTGGTTCGTCAAGTGCTGAGAAATGTAATACTGAAGTTACCTCTGTGTTAAATTCTGAAAATAGATTTGTGCTGGTTGGGCTTGTGGTGGATGTGAAAGTGCCAAGTAGGCAAAGCAAAACTGGGAAAATTCTTGAGAATAGGGGATATGCATGTGTGAGGGGATTTGGGAAGGATGGTTCCACACTTGAGATTTGTGGCCTCATTCTTGAGAATCTTGAAGATGATGTCGTAGTGATAGGGGGAACTCATGAAGTTGAGGAAGATGCTGCTGAATTAGAAAAGCTAATGAAGGAGATAGATGATCGTGTTTCTTCTGCTGAGAGACTTAAGAAACTAGGGGACTCATACAACCCCAAGAAGAGATGTACTCCCAAGTCCATCAAGTCTAAAGTCTCAAAGAAAAGGAAAATTGATGAGTCTATTGGTGTACCTGTTCCAAGGGTACGAGCTACGAGAAATACTGTTCGAGAAGAGGAGGAGAAGCTAGAAAAAGCTCTGCAAGAGAGCAAAAGAAAGAAGACTGAGAAAGGGAAAGCGAAAGTAGGGGATCCTGTTAAGGCTATTGCTGTTGATGAGGTGGTGTACCTGGTCCAACAAGATGAAGAGGTTGCTCCAGTGGTGGTCAAGACACCCAAGGCCAAATTGGCTAAGACTTCCACAAAGAAGTCAACACCTATGTCTGCTACCACCATGAGTACATCTACGAGGACACGGTCTAAAGTAAAGTCAAAGAAGAAAGTTCAGATTGTTGAGAAAGATAATGATCCTGATTGGAGTGGAGATGATGAGAAGGAGGTTGGAGAAGTGTCGATTGACAGAGTTGCCATGTTTTTCTAGAGACATATTTTGAAGGGAAAGTTACTGAAGGACTTGGAGGAGCCGGGTATGAGGTACTTAGTGGATTTTCTGGCAGCTCAAGGCTGGAAGGACATGGTCCTTCGCTTGGAAGGCTGGCTGGTCAGAAATGAGGTAGTGGAATTCATGGGGAATGCGACTGTGATTGGAGGAAGGGTTACATCATTGGTCAGGGGAGTTGAAGTCTCCTTTGACGCTCAAGAACTGGGAGTCATTCTAGACATTCCATCTGAGGGATATGACGGCTATACAAGGCAGAGATGGCCCTTACTTGGATGGAATGGCCTCAGCACTCAACATCACCAGATTCTTTTGTGACAATGAAGAAGAGCTTGAGCCCCAGGCAGTGTACAAAAGCGAGATAAAGCCTGAACACAAGTTGTTCTTTGAGTTTGTTATTAAATTTCTGCTGCCCAGACAAGAGCGCAGGCACATTGCCAACTATATGGATCTAACGCTCATGGAGTGCCTATACAGAGGCAAGCAGATCAATTGGCCATCTTTGATCATCCAACTTTTGTACAGAGTGGTAAATGGAACCAAGGCCTATGCGATTCCTTAGCTTTATCCTTACTACAGTTCTGACTCATTTTGGAGTTCCCACAAAGAAGGCTGAAATGGCTACTGCAAAGGATTTCTTTGGGAAGGACACTTTGTTGTCATGTGATTACACTGTCAGTGCCCCGACAGATGAACCTGGTTCATCTCGGAAGCAACCAGTCAACAGCAAGGTCCGTACTCTGGTGCAAGAAAACGAGCAAAGGATATGGAGATCCTTCGTTTGAAGACTCGCTTAGTTGAGGTGGAAGGTGAGCGTGATGCTCTCAAAGCTGAATTAGCCAAGGAGAATGAGAAAAATGAGGGTGTCTTACACCAAATGATGTATCTTCTCCAAACTAAGAATCCTGCATCTTCTGCACCACCCCAAACTTAGGAATTTCCATAACTACCCCCTCTTATCCTATCAAGTGCCCAGTTTGGGACTGTGTCAAGTGTGTTTGTTTCAATTTTTAATTCTGGTGTACTCATGTTTTGGTTGTCTTTGATTTAATCTGTTTTGGTGTTGATAATCCTTGTTAATCTAATGAAAGCTTGGTGTTTTGACAAATTTCTCTATTTATGATTTAGCTTACATTATTGGTTTCTTCTGTTGATTAATCATGTTTGCACCTGCAGTTGCCTACATTGGCCATGAGTAAGAATTAATTACTGGTAAGTATCATTTTGCAACTTTTCGATGATGCCAAAAGGGGGATGATGTGCTACAGTGGTGTGTTGTAGTATTGTTTAAAATTTTAAAATCTTTGAAGTGATATTTATAACCTAATGAACTTGATTCTTGATGATTAATGCTCACAAAAATACAAAGTGTTGGATGTGTATACAGGATAAATGCACAGAGTTTGTCATCATCAAAAGGGGGGAATTTGTTGACCCATGTCACTGAATGCACTTCTGAATGAAGCAGTTGGACCACGAATCGTACAATTCTAGGAGATATCAGTGATTGCTAAGTATCAAAGAACTAAGAGAATATCTCCTAATACGAAAAGGTTGCAAATTGATAAGAGAAGACATAAGTTGATTTCAGCTAGGACAGAAATAGATGAAGGAAGTTGAGTTACAATCAAACTCGTTTACCAAGGAAGAGTTGGATCAGAATTGAATCATGGACTCAACAAATGGACTCTATAAATAATCAATGTATTACTGCTGAAAGATGTGACGCACAAGTGCTAAAGTGAATCAAGTTCTGAAGCAAAAGTTCCAGAGGTTTTGCAAGCAGAATTGGTGTGCGATACAAAGGCTACAGCTCAACTAGAAGAAACAGTTCCATTGTTTGTATATTGAGTCTAGTTGATTGTAGTAGGAGTTTAAATACTGTATCTTATCAACTTTCATTTAAGCAATTGTAATAGGTACAAACTGATCAAGTTAGAGTTAGCTTGAAATCTATATAAATTAGCTAGAGGCTAGTTGATACAAAGAGGATTAGAGTTAGTCCTAGGATTACAAAAGATTTTATTTTGTAAGTCCGTTTTGGCTCAGAGTTTAGTGAAGAGTTTGAGCAAATCCTACTGAGGAGTAGGTCATGGTTTTTTCACCTTTTGAGCCAGGTGTTTTCCACGTAAAAATCTCCACTTCTTTACTATTACTGCTTAATTATTCCGCAAATAGTAGTAAGTAGTAGACTAAGAAGAACTAGGTTCTTCTTATTAGACAACACTCGAAAAATGGGTACTACACAATTAACTTGTAATATTGTGTAGTATTGAAGTCTAAAACATCAGATTGACTATTTGCTACATGTTTAGATGTTGGGTACAACGTATATATGAGGTGACGAATACTTATGTGTTGTTGTTGGGTCAAAGTATGTGTGTGGGACTTATTTTCTTGTAATTTGTTTCTTTCTTTTATCATGATATCCACACTTAGACTAGTTAATTACTAAATTGATAGTTCTTTTCGCACTTATGAGCTATTTGAGATAATTGAGTATAATTTTTCGAAGTTGAGGTTAGTGTTGTGGAAACATTGCTGATGTGAGGCATGTTCTTGCTTATTCTATCTCTCTTTAATTATATGTTCATTGTTACATGGTAAGGGAGAGTGTTCATGCACGAAGGGTGATGCCGTCCCATATGAGAGTGTTAATGCACTAAGGGTGATGTCGTCTCATATGAGAGTGTTAATGCATGAAGGGTGATGCCGAGTCATATCTATTGATTTATGATGAAAGTGAGAGTAAAAGCACGAAGGGTGATGTCGTGTCGTTATTATTGTTTCATAATGAGGTTGAGAGTAAAATCACGAAGTGTGATTCTGTGTCGTTTTATTCATTTGCTGCTTAAAGGCTTATTGACTGTTTATGTTATCATTCCCTGTGGTATTTATCGTATCTTGTACCCCTTTCACATGTTCCCTCCCAAAATCACATGTTTAGCTTTTATTTGTTGTTATAATGTACATATATCTGTACAGGTTTATTTTACGTGGGTGTCTTGTCTTAGCCCCATCACTACCTCATCGAGGTTAGGCTCGACACTTGCGGAGTACATTGGGTCGGTTGTACTCATACTACACTCTGCACTTCTTTTGCAGATTTTGGTGATGGTCCCAATTGTTCGTGAGACTTTTCAGCTCGTATTTGCTTTTGGAGACTTGAGGTCGATCTTCTGGCATCCACAGACCTTGAATTCCCTTTCCGCTTCCCCTACTTTACTATTCTTTTCATTCAAAACAGTTGTATTTATTTCAAACCCTATTTGTAGAGATTCTAGAAGCTCGTGAATTGTGACTCCAGATCCGTGTTGTACTTAGATATTATTGGATTCTTATGTTATTCCGCAACAGTTTTAGCTTCATTTTTCAGCTTAATTGATTTTACTTATTTTTTTGTTAAAATTAGCTTAAAGATCCTCCAACGTTGGCTTGCCTAGCAAGTGAAATGTTAGGCGCCATCACGATCCCGAAGATGGGAATTCTGGGTCATGACAGCACCGAAATGCTCCCGGACCACTCGATACTCAACCTGAACATATGCTCAAGTCCGAAATCATCATATGAACTTATTGGAACCTTCAAATCTCGATTTAGATACCATTTACCCAAAAGTCAAACCTTGGTCAACTCTTATGACTTAAAGCTTCCGAATTGAGATTTTTTCTTCCGAACTCTAAGCTTCCCGAAATTCAATTCCGACTACACATACAAGTCATAATACATGAAGTGAAGCTACTCAAGACCTTAAGCCGTTGAACAGGATGCTAATTCTCAAAATGACAAGTCAGGTCGTCACAAAATTCCGGTGGAGTTTTGTAAGAGTGTGGGCAATGCATGCTTAGAGTGGATCACAAGGTTATTTAATTTCATTTTTAGAACAAATAAGATGACCGGAGAGTGGAGGTAGAGCATGATTGTTTCTGTATATAAGAATAAGGGTAATATCCAAAATTGAAATAACTATCGGGGTATTAAGCTGTTTAGCCATACTATGAAAGTCTGGGAGAGAGTGGTAGAGATAAGGATGAGGAGTAGTGTGTCTATTTCCGAGAACCAGTTCGGGTTCATGTCAGGTGTTCAACTATAGAAGCCATCTACCGTGTTAGGAGATTGATGGAGCAGTATAGGGAGAGGAAGAATGATGTTCCAAACGTCAATACCACACAAGAGGGGGGTGATTTGTGTGGTATCTAATTTTTGCGTGCAGTAGTTATAGAAGGACCATGTTCTTCTATGTGTTTCAAATCCTATAGTTTGCGGAATAATAAATGCAGAATTTAAAGAACACGGTGATTTTACGTGAAAAACACTTGGCTCAAAAGGTGAAAAAACCACGACCTACTTCCCAGTAGGATTTTCTCAAACTCTTCACTAAATCAATGAGCCAAACAGCATTTACAAAATAAACTCTTTTGTAAACATAATGACTAACTCTAATCCCCTTGTGGCAAACTAGCCTCTAGCTATTTGCGATAAACTTCAAGTTAACTCTAACTTGAACACTCAGTACCTACTACTATTTGCTTCTAGATAAAACTGAAAGATACAATTTGTAATCACCTACTACAATTAAACTAGACTAAAAGACAACGGATGGAACTGGTTCTTCTAGCTGGTTCAAGTAGCTTCAAAGTTGCACACTCAATTCTCACACGAACTACTTGAAAAATTACTTTGGTAATTTTGCTCTTAATTCTTGTTTTGCTTCTGTGTTTGTGCACTGCTATACAATAAGAACACTGAACAATATATAGTATTTAGTAGACACAGAGATACACTAGAATTCGGATGCTACTCTTCCTTGGTGGAAGAGTTCTAGTTGGTCTCAACTCCCTAAATCCTCCCTTATATTGATTCTATTCTTAATGAATAAGGAGTACATTTCCTTATCAATTTGCAACCTTTTCGATCAGGAGATATCTCTTTAGATCACAAATTTCGTTTATCTCCTGCTTGTGCACCTCACGTGCCCTTAACTCTACATGTGTCTGTGTCTCCAGTGATGGGCCTGGTTCAACTTTGAGTTTCATTGTCAATCTTCAAAATCATTCGACTTCTTGATCCAACAAATTCCCCCTTTTTGATTATGACAAACTCTACGCTTAGGCTTGTAGCCACTTTAATCTAACATCGACACTTTTTAGAGTATTAAGCATTTTTCATAAATAACTAGGTTCATTAGGTTACAAATATAACATATTCAAAGTATAGCACATCTCCCCCCTTTTGGCATCATCAAAAAGTTGCAAAATGTTAGAATTACCATATTCATTAGGATTACTCATGGCCACTGGGGAAACTGCAAGTGCAACTTGGATTAATCATCAATATTGAATTAAGAATGCAACCATCAAGAAAATTGAGACAAAAAAATTAAGATTAGAAACAACAAAATCCATTAAGATAAGCATAGTTCAGCCACCAAACATACAAAGAAATAAGAGCAGTTACAACCTTGAACAAACAATAGAAAAAAAATCCTGAATCTGGATCATAGAGGGGTGAAGACAGGCACTGGACACCTAAGGCTGGGAAGGGGTTGAGGTTGGGTTCTTTTCTTGGAGAAGAGACAGCATATGTTGAAGAATCCCTTCATTTTTCTCCTTCTCCTTGGCCAATTTAGCTTTGAGAGCATCTCTCTCAACCTCAACCTCTGTAAGGCGGGTCTTCAGTTAAATGATTTCAACATCCTTAAACCCACCTTAATGTACAAGCGCCTTGACCTTGCTGTTCACAGACATTTTTCTGGATGAACCAGGTTCATCATCAGGAACATTTACAATGTAGTCATATGCCAGAAGCGTGTTCTTCCCAAAATGGTCCTTAACAGTGGCCATCTCTGCCTTCTTCAGGGGTACTTTGAAGTGAGCCAACACAATCGTTAGGATGAAACCATATGGGATAGCAGGGGCCTTAGAGCCATTGACCACCATGTCCAGCAACTGAACGATGAAAGATGGCCAGTTGATTTGCCTTCCACTGTCCAGGTATTCCATGAGAGTTAAATCCATATAGTTTGCTATGTGCCTCCTCTCTTGCTTGGACAATATGCATTTATTGACAAACTCAAAAACCACCTTGTGTTGGGGTTTCATATCGCTTTTGTACACAACCCTGGGTTCCACATCTTCAGCATTATCACTGAACCTTCTGGTAATTTACAGCGTTGAAGGAAGACCATCCAAGCTTGGCCACCACTGCGTTGTATAATCATCATAACCCTCAACTGGAATCCCCATAATTTCACCCAACTCTTTGGCATCAAAGGAGATTTTAGTCTCCTTAACTTGACTGGAGACCCTGCCATCTTTGACCTCAGCATTTGCCATGAACTCGACGATCTCACTCCTGACCAGCCTGCCATCAAGCTGAAGGACCATGTCCTTCCAACCCTGCACGTCCAGAGTGTCCAATAGGTAAATCATGCTTGATTCTTCCAGATCCTTCAACAACCTTCCCTTCAGTATAGTGCGTTTTCCAAATTTGGTCAAGTTATCTATCTCTCCATCAGACTCCTGTGCTTCATCCCCACTCCACTCATCATCATCATCAAACTGAACCGTCTTTGATTTCTTTGTAGACATAGTCCTCTTATCAACAGTCGAGGGTGTAGCATACACATATACTAACTTATTGGAAGAAATATTGTCCTTCTTTGGTTTGGGTGTCTCAACCTCAACTTCTACCATTTGTTCCTCTTGATGAACCGGGTCCATCTCCTCAACATCAATAGCCTTTGCGGGCTCAAACACTTTTGCCTTAACCTTTTCAGCTTTCTTTCTTATACTCTCCCTCAGAGATTCTGCAACTCCTCTTCACTCTGCCTAATTGCACTCCTTGTAGTGCGACCTCTAGAAATGGAAGTTTCAGCAGAGGGAGTGGCTTTTCTCTTCTTGCTTTCCACTGGAGTGTAGGCTTTATTGGTATTGGGTGTCCTCTTCTTTTTGGGTTTATAGCTCTCCCCTAACTTTCTCATAAGATCAGCCAAAGTTTCCTCAATGGATGAACCAGGTTTATCAATTCCATGTTGAAGATTTTCCAGCCCCTCTGCAGCCTCTCTTAAGTTACTTCCCCTTAAATCCTTGGCACCATCTTCAGTACCACAAACTGCCAATAGAGTACTTTCTACCCATGTTCCCCTCACATAACTTCTTCTTCCCCCTCTCTTAATTTCTTTCCCAATGTTATTTTTACCGCCTCTTCTTCGCCTATCAGGAATTTCCACATCCACTACAGACCCAATTAGAACAAACCTATTTTTAGAAGAGACTGGTTCAGGCTCAGACCCAATTTTAGGAGTTGATGTTACATGTTCAGGATCGGATGACCCAGTTGCTTCCTCCTCATTGGCGGACTCGAAAGAGTCATTTGAGTTTTTAGATTCTTGAGCCTGGCTGGCTTGAAGCTTAGCGTTCATTTTCTTAGCTAGAGAGCCAGAGGCCACAATCTTTCTGGCTAGCATTTTTACACGCCTTCTCCTGGGCTCTAGATTAGGGCTTGGTTGTACAGTGTGAGAACTTTGAGGAGACGGAAGATGATTGTGTTGAGGGGTGGAGGGATGTGATTGAGATGGGGTTGAACCAATATCTTGAAGAGGGATACTGTAGTCAGGTGTAGTTGAGGAGGACGAGGAAGGAGGTGGTGAGGAAGCCATGGTTATGATTTTTGTTAAAGAAAAAGATTAAGATCAAAGTGTTTGAGCAGAAGGTTGAAAGGGTTTCGACGGTTATGTCTTTTAGGAAGAAAAGTGAGTGAAGAATTAGAGAAGTGATGATGGGTTTTTAAAGACTTGGTTAATTAATGCACAACGTGTGTAATTTTGGTCAAGTGGGAGTCTAATCGGTTTAGGAGTGTCAGGTGAGAAGAGACATTTATGACTCCCTTATAATCTAGGACTTTTTAGTTTGATTGGTCTCTTTGGAACGGGTTCAAATATGGGATTAGTACTAGATTTGAAAAGAGCTTGTTATAGATAGAGTCCTTCTCATGAGTAACTATTAATATTTCAATGTGTGTATAGTGATGAGCACATACCTCGTCTGTCAGATGAACTAGCAGCGATGAACTAGGTTCATCTAGTTAGAATATCTTGATTAAGCCTCAATTTTCAAAAATAGAAAAACATCGTTAGTAACCAAGGAGTCATATTAAAACATGGCAAGAGAGTATGCTTTTTATAGAATGAAACCGAGCAATGAATATTCTGATTATTTACACATTTCAAAATTCCTAGCCAATTTTTTCTTTCATTTTTGTTTTGAATTGGTTTAATTAGGTGATCTTAATCATCCCTAATTCTATCCTGTTTCTTTCAAAATGCTCTCTACTTAGTGCTTTAGTGAAGATGTCAGCAATTTGTTTATCAGTAGCACAAAATTCAATAGAGATCAGCCCCTTCTCATAGTTATCTCTTAAGAAATGGGTCTAACATCTATGTGCTTTGTTCTTTTATGATGAACGAGGTTCTTTGTCATACTAATAGCACTAGTGTTATCACAGAAAATAGGAATGCTTCCAACCTCTATACCAAAATCCATCAGTTGTTGTTTAATTCATAGTAATTGAGCACAACATGAGGTTGCAGTCACATACTCAACCTCAACAATAGATAGAGCTACTGAATTTTGTTTCTTAGTGGCCCAAGACACAAGACTGTTTAACCAAAAAATTGGATTCTTTGCTCAAAGCTATTTTAAGAAGAACACGGGTTTCTGATAACCAAAGAATAAACTAGTAATTGTAAGTAAACTTGTAAATGGAAAGCAATAAGATGCACAAAAAGTAAGTGTATTGCAGTAGTAGTTCGAATGTCCCTTACAAGTTATATTTTACTCCCTTATATAGGGAATTTCTTAATATAACGTCTACCCTTTTCAGTGATTGAGCATTAATGACTAATAATGGCATTAATGTATTGTTACAATGATTAACCATAACTGTTGCGTGAAGGTCGTGTAAAGTCTGGCTCATTAATTGAAGATCTCCAAATTTTCCCTTTATTCTTCCCGGATTCACTCTGACCGTGTCTCTTCATCTTCTCAATCAGGTTGAGATTCTCGTAGCTAATTACCCCGTGGGTGTGCTATTCCGTGCCTCTTTGCCTCGTACCTCTTCATAGAGTTCTGTCCAGTTGTCATGTTTTCATTACTCCATATAGATTGCTGAGTCACCACATTTGTTACACGTGTGAAGCTTTTTTTTACCAATACAGATAGTCCCCCCACTTACCATTTATTTTTCGATTAATATTTGGTAAGTGGATATTCATTTATGGCGGGAATATTTTGCCGCTTCACTTGTAACATTGTATCCATCTCTGAATGTAGGCGTCGCTTGTCACTTCCATTTAATGCTTGTGCCACGTGGCATTCCTGGACTGGTTCTACAATTATTCAGCACCTTTTAGGGCTTTTTGCGGTTGCATCAGTCACGAAGTGACAACTTTAATTATGACTTCCACATCAATGTTTTTTTCATTTTTTGATGGTTGTCTTCAAGTATAAATACCCCTCTTTCTTTCTTTACTTTCACGAAAAAACTTCTAGCCCTTCATTGTTTGTTTGCAAACTTTTTGTCTCTGTAAATATGTCTTCTTCAAGTAAATCCAAGAAAGTCATAAACGTAGATGATCTAAATCCTTCTTCTGCTCCAACTCGGAGTAGAAGAGGTGGTAGACTTAGGAGTTTAGGTTATACTCCTTCTAGGGATTCTTCCTCTTCTCAAGTGACTCCCCATCCTTCTTCTAGGCCTTGATCTTCTCCGAGGGCTAGGGCTTTTAGATCTTCGTCTAAAGGTAGAGAACACAATGAACCTTTGTGTGAGCCACGGGTCGATGAAATAGTACTTGCAGAATTTTCCTTTGCTAGGGATAGTCAGGTCCTTAGAGATCAGCTTTCTTCATTGTCATCTCTTGACAGTGCTGACAAGTACCCTACCCAGATTACTGAAGGATTGATACCTCTTATACGCAGGGACTGTTTCTAGAAGCCTAATTTTTCTGTTGTCATTCCCAATGGTAATCAAAGAATAACCTATTATAAGGATGGGTATTCTTTTGTTTATACCTATCCATTCACATTACGATTCAAGCCTACCATCGACCCAGTTATCATCGAGTTTTGTCGATTCTTTAAAATTTGTTTGGGACAAGTCGGTCCTCTCGTGTGGCGAGTTGTGCGTGTATTAGATATTTGGCTAACTTAGATACGGTCCCTTTTACCTTTCATCATCTCATTCACCTCTATTCTCCAATGTTGTTCCACTAGGGAGTTTTTACTCCCGCGTCTAGGAGCAAGAGGGTGTTAGTGACTCCTGATGACGATAAAGATCGAGGGTGGTACCTTCGGTATGTTGTTGTTCCTACTGCTGGTTTAGTAGGTGAAGAAAATCTTTCCTTCCCTGAGAAGTGGAATTTTGCACGTGAGTACAATTTTGCTCACATTCCTTTCCTTTTGCTTTAGATACTTTATATGTACCGTAACTGTTTCTTTTCTTTACAGCAATCATGGGAACCCTCGAGAATGTCTCCGATTTCCGAGATTGGGTAGAAAAACTTTTGTTAATCGCTCCATAAAAATGCACATGGAAATACCTCTCCGAGAGGTTTGGTTGGAGAGTTAAGACTCACGGTAAATGAAGTTTTAGTTTTTACTTCTTCCCTCCTTCGAGCTTTATTTGACCCTTTTCATTTGACAGGATTTCCTGCTCGTGGAGCTTCTGCTGCATCCGTGTCTGCTCCAAAGTTGTCCTTGGCAAAGGCCCAGGAGATCATTTCAGGTTCCTCTTCTTCAAAGAGAAAAACAAGTGGGTCAATGACCTTAGAAGAGGAGGAGGAAGAGGGGGGTTCTTTAGTCCATAGGTCACGCAGAAGGAAGGTGGTCTCTGACGACGAGTCTACACCTGCTATTGATCCTCCTGCGCCTGAAGCTGAACTTTCTGCCCCTGAGGATGCTACCCCCTCTCCCGTGAGTGAATCAGTGGATCTCCTGTTCCGTGAAGGTTTTGGTTTTGTTGCTGATGAAGGTCCCCTGGCTATTTTCTCTCCTTCTGCTCTTAAAGAACTTCCCTCAACTACTCCTGTTATTACTCCTGCTCCCATGACTATTCATGCTCCTGTCGTTTCTCCCTCTCCCGTGGCTTTTTCTGCCCCTCAGACTTCCTTGCCCGTGGCTCCCTCATCTGTTCCTGCTTCTGTGCTTTCTGTTGCAGAAGTAGGGTTTTCCAGTAGGGGGGAGATGAGGCAGGTGATGATAGAAGTTCCAGCAGAGGGTAGCCTCTTTAAAAAGTTTGGCCAGCCTGATGTATGGCTGAAACCGTTAATAGGTCCGACTGAGAGAGCTAAGATGGACAGCCACAGTTCCCTTACATGGGCAAATGAGATTGTGCATACTTCTTTAAAGGTAAAATATACTTTCTTTCGTTCATTCTTGCAAACATTATTTTTGTACCTAATTTATCTGCTTTTGTAGATCAATCTTATAGGCACGGTTAATGAAGAGAGTTTCCCATACGGAGCAGGAAGTAAGGGAGTTGCGTGTTGAGGCAGATAATTGGAAAGAGAAATATGAAAGCTTACAACTCGAAATGGAGGAAGTGGAAGAGGATAAGTGTACCTTGGAACAACAAGTGAGGGTCATGACAACAGAGTTGGCCATTGAGAAGGCATCTTCAGACCAGGCAGGCAAGGATACGAACGTCCTAGAGTCCTCATTCGCAGAGCAGCTGTCCCGTACCTCTGAAGAGATCAGGAGCCTGAAGGCCTAATTGAACCAGAAGGAGGAGTGTTCGGTCAAACTTGTTCAATGACCCACTCAAACCCAAGAGGATCTTCGCAACTCTTTTGAGAAAATTCAGTTCCTGGAAAGGTCTTTCGCTCCTTTAAAGGCCTCTCGTGATGTTGTCGTGGATGATAGGGATGAATTAAGAGCTGGAGTTGAGATGTGGGAGAAAGATTATGAAGCTCTTGAAGACAAGGCAGCCGTTGATGTCAGTTGGGCTTATATGAACTCTCGTCTCGACACATTGACGGAAATGAGCGAAGAGGGTTTTGACCTAAAAACCGAAATTGCAAAAACCAAGGAGACCATTGAAAAGTCTCAACAAGGTAAAAATCTCTCTTCACCTGAAGGTGAGGCTCTTGCTGCTCATGTCTCTTCATCCCAGGCTGCTCCTCCTGCCAGTGAAGACAACCCCCCATCTGAAGAAGTTTAAGATCTTGGTTCTCTTTTTTTTTCTTTGTATCAATTGATGGTTACCCCCAGTCCCATCGGGGGTAAGTTTGGATCCTTTAAGTCCCCAATTGACAACTTAGGGGCACCTAATGTAAAAAAACTTAATACGGCCAAGACTAAGTTAATACTTAGTTTATTTTGCCGTTGATATATTAATGCAAGTATGACTTTAATTTCTGATGAGTTTTTGTTTCACTCTTTTAAGTCTTTTGCATACTTTATTTTTGAGGTTTAAGTTTTACCTCTGAGTTTTTCATATAAAATGCTTAGATTATCCGTACCTTTTTGTAGTAGGTACGGTTTGTGAAAGAGGGCCCTTTTTTTTATCGACACTTAATGAAGAAGACGTCTCAACTTCATAATGGTGTAAATATGCAATAGAGAGATAGGAATTTTTCACATGTTTCTTTTTAACAATGTTTTTGAAGAAAGTTTTTGTGTTGAATTTTCGTAACATTTCACATGTGTTTGCGTATCGTCTAAAACTCATGTTGCAACTGTTTTCTTTTAACAGGTTTGATACAAACTTGTATTTCGTAACTGTTTTTCTTGTGTAACAATTTTTTCGCGTTAATACAAGGGAATAACTAGTTTTTGTTCATAACATTTCTTATAAGGGTATGGGTTTAACATGTAACTGTTTTCATTGACAATAGTTTTTAATAAATACGAGGGTGATGTTTTTTCATCCATAACTATTTTTTGTTTATAACAGTTTTTTGAATAGGTACAAGGATAATGATCTTTCATCTGTAACTGTTTTATTCATAACAGTTTTCTTTATAAGTACAAAGATTTCGTAACTGTTTTTATTTACAACAGTTTTCTGAATAAGTACAAAGATGATGATATTTATCCATAACTGTTTTTAATTACAACAGTTTTCTGAATAAGTACAAAGACGTGCATTTTTCCCTCGTAACTAATATTTTTCCTTTTAACCTGAACATTCGTTTACATTTATGAACATATTTTCGAAGTTTTTTTTGAATCAGGCTTTGTGTTTTGAGTCTTTAGCTCTTTTGATTTTGCTTGTATCACTTGACTTGTTGGGTAGATGGATCCTCAGGCTCGAGCTTTGAATTTTTGATAGTCTTCTTTGCTTCGTTTTTGACTTGTGGTCATTTTCCTGAAAAGGAAAAACATACGGGACTCAAAGGTATATAGTTTTTCGATGATGACTGCTTAACCCTTTAAAACGTCAATCAGAAAGTGTAACCCTAGACCGGGAATTCAGTTACTTCCTCGCGTCTTTGCAGGTCTAATATCATCATCTGTTTATGAGTTATCTTTTTGCCTATCATCTAAAATGGTTAGTAAAATTTTAATTGTTCAAATATAAAATCGAACGTAATGATACCTGACCGGGGGTATTCCTTTCACTTAGAAGTAATACTTTTTTAAATGAACGACATTCCAACTTGTTGGTAAGATCCTGTCGTCCATAGCTTCCAGCTCATAAACACCTTTCCCAGCAATGCCACGGACTTTGTAGGGTCCTTCCCAATTTGGACTTAACTTCCCTGCACCAACTTCCTTCGTTGATTGAAAGACTTTTTTAAGAACGAAGTCCCCAATTTTGAAATATCTGAGATGAGATTTTCTGTTGTAATATTGTTCTATGATTTTTTTCTGAGCTGCCATTTCGTATTAGTGCAGCTTCTCTTCTTTGCTCGAGCAAGTCCAAATTGGTTCTTAACTCGTCGTTGTTCGCTTCCTCCGTGGCTGTTGTAAACCTTGTGCTTGGTTCGTCGATCTCCACCGATATCAAAGCCTCTGCATCGTAAACAAGTGCGAAAGGAGTTTCTCCCGTGGATGTTTTTTGAGTTGTTCTGTAAGCCCATAATATTGTCGGTAGCTCATTAGGCCAATTTCCCTTGGCTTTTTCCAACCGTTTCTTCAGGTTGTTGACGATGACTTTGTTAGTTGATTCGGCTTGTCCATTAGCCACAGGGTGATATGGTGACGAAGTGATTCGTTTGATTTGCCAGCTTTCGAAGAATTCTATGATCTACGAGCCTTTCCTTTAGCTGCGGGAAAGGGGTCCCACTATGTCCATGCCCCATTTCATGAACGGTCATGGCGATATCACTGGGTGCAATAGCTCTGTTAGTTGATGTTGATACCCAATATTTCCTCAAACTATTTTTAAACCTGCATATATACCTTCAAAATCAGGTTCCATAATAATGGGTATTTTTCCATAATTTTCTCATATTTTTATTAATTTATATCTAACTTATCCAGTATTTTTATCTCTAATAATTAATTATAAATTGCATTACAAATGATTTTTTGACTTAATATATTATATTTGGTCTTATTAAGATCAAATTATTTTGGTCAAATTGGCACTTTTGGCTATAATTGCAATAATTTTGCAATTATAGCCTAACCATATGTTTTATGCTATTGATATCTAATAGTGAGTCATTTATATTTTTAAATACCGATTAATAATTTTAATTTAATTTAGTAATCATCAATCTCATTTTTTATAATTATCATTTAGTTTTAATTTTAATTGAGTATTTAACAACTAGCCATTTTTTTAATTTAAATTCTAGCCCCAATTAAATCTGATCCCTACCCAATTTGACCAGCCCAATACCCAATTGAATAACCCAAAATACCCTACGCCCAATACCTTATCACACCTGACCCAATTCTTGTTAAATCCTGGCCGTTGATCAATTTTGATCAACGGCCCAGATTAAAAACTTACCTAAATTAGACCTAAAGACAACCCCCCC
The DNA here is from genome assembly GCA_005239495.1 of Nicotiana undulata. Classification (NCBI taxonomy): domain Eukaryota; kingdom Viridiplantae; phylum Streptophyta; class Magnoliopsida; order Solanales; family Solanaceae; genus Nicotiana; species Nicotiana undulata. Next base: position 20,595 of record ML292360.1, on the reverse strand, counting down.
CCCCCCCCCGTCCCTCATTCACTCCTGACACTCGTCTCTCTACTCTCTCTCTCTCTCTCTCTCTCCCTGATTCTCTCTAGAGACTTCTCGTGTCTTCATCTCCGATGGAGCCCGTTCACCTCCTCCGGCCCCTTCCCCTGCCAGAAACTTTATCCTCTCATAATCCCTTGGCCTTTGCTTCACTTCTACGCCAGGTATCACCACCTTGAGGCCCTCAGAGGAGCTAGAGGCGGTTCCACTCATCTCCCCGGTATCATGCCATTTTCTCCAGCATTATTTTATGATTTTATCATGTTTAAATGTTGCTTGAGGCTTTTTATTCTGTTTGAGTCATTTTGTTAAAAACCCTAATACTTCTGGGTTCGATCTGAGCGTTCGAGTCTGTTTTGCGATGTTGTTTGTTTGTTCTAGCATAGCTATTGTACTTTTATATATATTCTATGTGCTCTGGTGATTTCTTGCTCTATTGTCACTATTAGGGTTTTGATTCTTTGTCGTCGCTCATGCCTAAACTATGATTGTCTACTGGTTCCTTTCATTATCTGCTATTCTCTGATAGGAATCCCTAATTTCCTGATTAGGGTCTCTGATGTTTGACTAATACGAGTTCTTCTAGTATCGTTTTACCATTTTTTGAATCTATGTGATCAGTCCTTTATTGGCTTTACACTATATTCTTTACTGATTTTTAATTCCTTAAAATTGTGATATTTTCCTTTGAGTAATACCGGTTTCCTGACTTTGAGTATTTCCTTGCTTGTGTGATATTTTTCTTAATTAGTCCTAGTTCCCTGTGATTTGAATCTCACTCGAGATTCTCTCGATTGATTTCCAGAATTGAATTATCTTCTGCCTTATTTCTGTGAGCAAACATGATGTCAATTAATTCTTGTATACTCTCCTTAATTAGTATATTATGTATCTAGTCCTAATCGCATGCTCAATTCTTTACTACTCTTTATATGATTGAATCAACTCCTCAATTAAGTATCTTTCCTTGTTTAATCATTGTTGTACCCGTTTGAATTAGGACTCCTTAATTAAAGGGAGTACTTATATTAATTGATTCTAATTCTATTTTTATGCTAAAACTAGTACTTGTTACCATATTCTCTGCCTATTTTCAAAACTATATATACTCTACTCTCTCATTAGCAAACGAACACACACACTGGTCAACTCTCTCTTACATACATACATACTCTCTACTGTTCTTCTTTTGATTACCTGCTATTATCAGTCGGCTGCAAGCCAAGATTGGTTAGTCTATTTGCCTATTCTTCATTATGCGCTTACTATCTTCTAACTGGTATGTCCTCAATTTATGTTTAAAGCTTCAAAACAATATGTTTCTTTGGTATTTCAATTCGTCTTCTTTCTAATATGCTTTACTTTTGGTTTTGTTGCTCTACTTGTAATTAGTCTGTATGCCTTGCTGCTTTAGTTCTTAATACCTCTCCCTTTAGCCTCAACATGTTTACTACCCCCATTTGCATGTTTCAACATGATTTTTCTTCACTTATGTCTTCTTTGATTCCTAGTATACTACAATATGCACCATATGTTACTTAGTCTCTATGTAATCCTGAACACATGTTATACCCAAAACCTTTTCTCTGAACCTGTATGTGACTCTTCTTGTTGTATGTTTCCCTATATGCTTCATACTTGTCCCCTACCCCTCAGTCCCTGCTTGTGATTGTTAAACTCGTTCGGTTCTTGTTTCTTGTTCTATGTGTATTGTTCTAATCCTACGACTCTGATCATCTTACCCTCTTCCCTTTCAAACTATTTTCAGTAAACTCTGCTATTGTTCTTCAAAGCTTATTTCGAACAATTCATTTTCAAAAGTTGTTTTCCTACTTAACTCTTTTCAAATCACATCCTGCACTTTCACTATAATCTTAGACCCCTTAGGATCTGCCCCTCTTGTGTGAGCATTGCCTTGGGATCCTTGAGCTCTCTCTGAACTTTGACACACAAAAGTTGGCCTTTCCACACTGCACTTACTCTATTTCGGCTATGAAATCTGGGTGTGAGCACTGCCCGGGATCCTCTGAGATCCTTAGGGAATTCTGATACACCCGGATTATGAAAGGTTGTGAAACAACAATATATGGCACTGAGGATCCGGAAACTTTGGCCTACTATGGAAGGCTCCCTATAGTTAACTTCTTCTTTTCCTATTTTAATTATGTAATTCATATTCAAAGGCTTGTAATAATTTGTAAATACTATTCTGGGGATGGATAGTGAAAATGGGTGGGGTATACATGCTAAAGTATAAGTATGGGTAGATATCATGTTTCTCTAGGTTTATTTTTCATATGTGCACACTATTAATCATGTCTAGTAATCAAGTTGTGATGACCCAAACAGTCATCCTGTGCTAACTTAGCTAGATCTGCATTTTGAGGCCCCGAAAGCCTCCGTTAATCTCACCTCAATATGCGCGCGTAGCCCGGGCGTGTAACCGGGAAGCTTTAATGTGAAAACTTGAAGAAAAACTGGAATTTCTATAATTAATTGACTTAAAGTTGACTTTGTTCAACATTTTTGGTAAACGGACCCGAACCCGTGATTGGACGGTCCCAGAGGGTCCGTAGGAAAATATGGGACCCGAGCGTATGCCCGGAATCCAATTCCGAGGTCCCAGGACCGAGAAATGAATTTTTAAAGGAAATTGTTTTCTGAAAAATATTCAGGATTTTGAAAATGAAATTTAATGAGAAAACTATGTACCGGGCCTGTATTATGGTCCCGAAACAGGTCAAATGTGATTATTATGCGTTGCCTGTAAAGTTTGGTGGAATTCCGGATAGAGTAGGTCGGTTCGGCGCATTGAAACCAAATCCTAAAACTTAAGAATTCCTAAGTTTGATTCTAGGGGTTTTGGAGGGGATTCGGAGTTTTAGCGGTGTTTAGGGCATTCCGAAGGGTCGAGTGAGTTTGTAATATGATTCGGAACTTGTTGGTATAATTGCACGGGGGCTCGGGTGGGCCCAGGGGCCTCCCGTACCCCGATCGGGGCCAAAAACCAGCAGCATCAGTTGCTGGTGCACCAGGTCTGGTGTGACCGCATGTGCGGTCGCCCAGGTCGCAGGTGCGGCCCAGAAGCCCCCAGCCCCATTCCACAGGTGCGGACCCTTCACCGCAGGTGCGAGGTTTGTCCGCAGGCATGCCTTCGCAGGTGCGATCCCCCCTTCGCAGGTGCGGCCCCCGGCCTCCTTGGCCTTCATCGCAGGTGCGACCTTATGGTCGCGGGTGCGGGACCGCAGGTGCAGTCCAATGGTCGCAGGTGCAGAAGTAGCTGAAGGCAGACTCCTAATTAATACGGTACTTAGGCTCATTTCCTCCATATTTCATCATCTTGGACGATTTTTGAGAGCTTTTCAAGAGGGGTTTCATCTACCAACTAAAAGGTAAGTGATCTTCCATTTCATATTAGCTTGTTGCATCACCTTTTAGGTAGATTAACATCAAATTAGAGGTAAAATCATGGGTTAGAGCTAAGACTTAGGGTTGATGAATTCTTAGAAATTTCACTACTTTTCTACCATGAAACCTTAGGGAATTTACATATAAATGACCCTTAGGTTATGGGTCAGTGTTTTCTTCGAAAATTTTCGGAAACCGAGCGTGTGGGCACGAGGGTGTATTTTGGGAATTCTTCAAGAATGAGGAATTAGCCTAATTAGTGGTGTAATTTCCTACTGTTGAGCGTATATTGATATATTTAAGTAATATTTGGCTAGTTTCGAGTCCTTGAGCGACGAGTTTGGAGTTTCGGGCACTTTCTTGATCGGAGGAGTAGAATTCTACACGAGGTGAGTCTCATTTCCAACCTTATAAGAGGGAATTGTTCCCATAGGTAATTGTATTGATTAAATGTCCTTATCTGCGGGGGCTACGCACGTACCAAGTGACGAGAGTCCGTGCGTAGTGACTACTGTGCTTTGTCTTCACAAGCATGCTTTTACTTGTCTTGTCTGTCTTTCCTTGCAAGTAACTGTGGTGAGTTAGCACCTCTGAGGCATTATGGAAACGTTAGTGAATATCCTGCAAGCTTAATTTATAGATTATGCTACGAATGTGATACCGAAATTTCCTTCTTTAAAAGATGTTTTTGTTGGAATTGTGTATATTATGAGCACCCGAGTCACAAGTATGATTCGTGAGCGGGGTATCCTTACATTATGTCAACTGCGTCACATGATCGATTCGTGAGCGGGGTAATAGATGCATCTATGGTTCGGGCCGTTCGACCCTCGGCAGTGCACATGTAACTTATTGCGACGCTTCGGCCATACGCTTCAGCATGCTATATGTTATTTACTTGTCTGAGAGTTTTATTTATGAATCATCAATTTTATCTGTCTGGCTTGGAAGGAATTTGGTGATATTGTTCATATACTGTTGTAGTTGATGCGACGCGGGAGGTCTTACTTTGTTGTTTTAACTGTTCCATGTGTACCTGTTTTCCATATTTATTGTACCTGAAACCTTATTTTCATAAACTAGTATTTTGACCTAGTGAGTAAAACGTCTACCTCTCGTCACTACTTCTTCGAGTTTAGACGGGATACTCACTGGGTACATATTTAAATATAAATACTCATGCTACTCTATTGTACTTAACTGTACAGAGTCTGAGCTAGCTGCGTCCGGCCACTATTCCGGCGGCCATCGTTGAGAGTTTCCTTCTGCTGATTTCACGGTGAGTTATTTTCCTTGGCGATCTTGGCAGCACTGTGGAGTTCCCCACATACTTTTGTCTTGTTGTCTTTTCCTATCAGACATCATTGTATTTATTAGCATGGTTTTGTATAATCAGTCGCCTGTTGACTCGTGACACTAGATTCTGGCACGTATATGGATTTCTTGATATTTTGGTAAAGATAAACAGATTCTACATTATTTTGGGTTGTAAATTGCCTTGTGCTTTCCTTTAGAGATTGGTTTTAAAGGTTTTCTTAGTTAAAAAAATCACAAAAAGGGTTTTTATCATTTAATCACGCAAGAAATCACACGGGTAGATAGATGTTGGCTTGCCCGGCCCTGCCGTTGGGCGCCATCACGACCTGAGCGGAATTGGGTCGTGACACGAACATACGCCCAAGTCCGAAATCATCATACGGAGATACTGGAGTTGTCAAAACTCGATTCTGAGGTCGTTTGCTCAAAATTTTGACCGAAGTCAAACTTGGCCAAATAGGCCAACCTTAAGGAACTAAGTGTTCCTAAACCACCCAAACCATTCCCAAATCCTGAACCACCTGCTCCCGCAAGTCATAAATCACGAATAGCCGCTATGGAAGGTTTCATTTAAGGAAACGGGATCCTAATACGCAAAACGACCGGCTGGGTCGTTACATTCTCCCCATCTTAAACAAATATTAGTCCTCGAACAGTCTAGAATCGTACATGGAGTGTTGAATAGCTGTGGATATCTGCTCCGCATGTCCTCCTTGGACTCCCAAGTCGCCTCCTCGGCTGGGTTGCCCCTCCACTGAACCTTGACCGCAGAAACTGTCTTGGACCTCAACTGGCGGTCCTGCCTATCAATAATAGCAACTGGCTCCTCCTTGTAGCCCAACTTCTCATCTAACTGAATCGTGCTATAATCAACCACATGCGAGAAGTCGGTGTGATACCTCCGAAGCATGGATACGTGAAAGACTGGATGAACCCCTGACAAGGCTAGGGGTAAAGCAAGCTCATAAGAAACCTCTCCGACACGCCTCAATACCTCGAAAGGACCTATAAACCTGGGTCTTAGCTTGCCCTTCTTCCCAAATCTCATGACGCCCTTCATCGGAGAAACCTTCAACATAACCTTATCTCCCTCCATGAATGCTACATCACGTGCCCGCTGATCTGCGTAGCTTTTCTGCCTAGGCTGAACTGCGGAGAGCCTCTCCTGAATAATCTTCACCTTCTCCAAGGCATTTCTCACCAAATCTGTGCCATATAACTTGGCCTCGCCAGGCTCAAACCACCCGATAGGAGAACGACATCGCCGACCATATAACAGCTCGAATGGAGCCATCTCAATGCTAGATTGATAGTTGGGTATCACCTAGTGTCCTCTATGTTGGCTTGCCTAATCCCGTTGTTGGGCTCCATCGCGACCTGAATCAAGATTTAGGTCGTGACAGCAAGGGCTTAATTTGTTAGTTCAGTAAAAGTTTTCCGGGTTTCCCGAAAGGGAAATCCCTCTCCTGTAAGCATGTAAGTTACTTATTTTATCCAAAATTATGTTTCTGAATATTACCCTTGTTTTATAACTTTATGTTTAGTATGATTAAATGTAAATTTCTCTAGTTTGTAAATAATTAAGAATCACTCTTAGTATATGGTTATCTTTCCAACTTCTTAACACTTTTGATGGATTAACCTATAAATTCCTAGGAGAAACCGGTTAAGTCAAGCCCAATAGATTATCATAAAGGGTATATCTATTCAATCGTGGCTGGGGTGAGGTTAAAGAAAAAAGTGCTAAGAAAAGATTCATTTCTTTAAAGGTTGGGAAAAAGAGATGAACAAAGGATAAAATAAAAAAAATAAAAAAAAAGAGTATGGGGAGAGGGGCTAATTCTCAGATCATAATATTAGAAAAAAGCAATACTATGTCTACAGATTAAGAGAGGGAGAGTACCGAGTAGGATTGTACAACATAAAACTTATACACGTAAAATAATTTTACTGAGAAATTTTTACTATTTTACCGTCAGTAATTTTGTCACGACCCGAAATCCCACATTCAGGTCGTGATGGCGTCTAACGTTGAACCCGCTAGACAAGCCAACATTTTTGGTTAAATTTACTATTTTCTTTATTTACGACATTTAAAAGAACAACGATAAACATGAATAAAAGAATAAGAATGCGGAAGCTTAAAATTCATCAACTTAATATAATAAATGTTACGAAATTTCCGTACATAAACCCCCAGAACCGGTGTCATAATTACACGGACAGTCTAAGATTTCTAAAAACACGAGTTTGGAATAACATATACAACTGTCTAGAAATATAACATGAGACAGAAGGAAGGAAATAGATGGTGACGCCAAGGCCTGCGGACGCATGCAAGACTACCTCAGTGTCGCCATGGAATGAAGGATACTCCCTCGCTCAATGTCCATTGGGCCCGGCACTGTAATCTGCACAACATAAAGAAGTGCAAGGTGTAGCATCAGTACAACCGACCCCATGTACTGAGTAAGTGCCGAGCCTAACCTCGGCGAAGTAATGACGAGGCTAGGACACGACAAATAACGAATACTTGTGCAGTTCAATAATCTAATAAAGAAGTAATGACCAGAAATAAACAGTTAAACACAAAAAAACAGGGTTAACATGCTGGGGAAAAGGGGCAATAACTCACTGAAATGACAGAACAAAGTAGCAACTGAAATGTATAAATAACTGTAACGACTCGGTCTGTCGTTACGTAGAACCTGCATTATAATTTCTGTTATTGATTTGTTATAGGTTGGTTATACTGTTATTGATGTGTTAGAGTTTGTAGGCTTGAAATCTGAATGGTTGTAGTGAGAGTTTAGTCACTTAGTCTTTAAAATAGCCTTAAAGTTGGAAAAATCAACTGAGAGTTGACTTATTGGTAAACGACCTCGGAATGCGGATTTTATAGCTCGGACAACTTCGTTAGGTGATTTGGGACTTAGGAGTGTGTTCGGAATATTTTTTTGATGTCCGGTGTAGAATTAGGCTTGAATTGGCGAAAGTTAGTTTTTGGGGACTTCCGGTCGGCAGTGGAAAATAGGCTATCGGGGTCAGAATAGAATTCCGACAGTTAGAACAGGTTCGTAATGCCATTTTGGATATGTCTACAAACTTTCATGTCAATCGGAGTTGTTTTGGATAGTTTCGGCATCGTTGGTGGATTTTAAAATTTTCAAAGTTCTTAGGCTTGAATCCGATGTGATTTTGGTGTTTTGAGGTTATATTTAGTGTTTTGAGTGTGCAACCAAGTTTGAGAGATCATTTATGATATGTTGGTGAATTTGGTTGGGGTCCTGAGGGGCTCAGGATTGATTTCGAGTGCATAACGAGCACTTTTGGACTTAAGAAAAATGCTGGTTTTCTGGTGTTATCACAGCAGGGATTAGTGCATCACAATCGCATGGAAAAAGCCGCGATCGCGTAGAGTAATCTAAGGTCCAGGCAATTTTGTGCATCGCGATCGCAAGAACAGGAGTGTGATCGCGTAGCTATGGAAGGATGAGTAGTGCGATCGCGTGTATGGAGGTGCGATCGCGTAGAATAGAGAGGGGGCGCGTGGGTTTTGGAAGTTGGTCATCGCGACCGCGTGGGATTGTATGCGATCGCGTGGAGCAGGGAATCAATGCTATGCGATCGCGTGGGTTAAGTCGCGATCGCAGAGAGTAAAATGGGAGGCAGTGAAGTTTTCCTTCACGATCGCGAGGGGTTTTTCGCGATCGCGATTTAGGAAATCTCTGGGCAGTATTAAATTAAACCCTCCGCGACCGAACCTATTTTAACACCATTTTTGAATGGGAAGAAGCTTTTGAGGCGATTTTGAAGAGGGAAAATCAGTGTTCTTCATAGAGGCAAGTAATTTGGACCTTAAAACTCGATTATAGGTAATTAAGGAACATAATCCTTGTGTTTAATTCATGAAAATAAGTAGAAAAAGGTGGGGTTAGGGCTTGAGATTATGAGACCTTTAGGGGTCGATTTGAGGGGTCAAACAAACTCCGATTTTTGCGTTCTTTATATGTACGGACTCGGGAGATGATGAAGAACATTTTGGTATAAAAGTTTTCGAGTTCCGGGATGCAGGCCTGGGGGTCAGGTTTTGACCGATTTCGGGTTTTGAGCTAAAATTGGTATTTTTCAATTGGAATTAATTCCTTAAGCATAATTTGACGATAAAAATCTGAACTTGGTAGATTTGGAGAATTCGGTAGTTGATTCGAAAGGTAAGCGTATTGCGGAATAGTTTTCGGGCTAGTTTGAGGTAAGTAATGTCTTTAAATCCTGTCCTGAGGGTATGAAACCCCCGGACTTTACATCATTTCGCGGATTTTGGAATGCAAAGTGTGATGACCCAAAAGGATTCATCTTATGTAAATCTAATTATGACTGTGTTTCGAGGCCCTGAAAGTCTCCGTTAATCTCACCTCGATGTGCGTGCGCAACCCGGGCACGTAGCCGGGAAGCCTTTATGTGAAAACTTGATTAAGAGTTGAATTTATGATAATTAATTGAATAAAATTGACTTTGGTCAATATTTTTGGTAGACAGACCCGGACCCGTGATCTGGCGGTCCTGGAAGGTCCGTAGGAAAATATGGGACTTGGGCGTATGCCCAGAATCGAATTCCGAGGACCCAAGTCCGAGAAATGAATTTTTAAAGAAAATTATTGTCTGAAAATAATAAAGGCTTATGAAAAGGAACCTTGATGTGAAACCTGTGCTGCCGGGCCCGTATTATAGTTCCGGAGCCCGGAACAGGTTCAATATGTGTTAATTAAGTTGTCTGTGAAATTTGGTAAGAAACGGACTTGATTTGACGGGTTTCGGATCAAAATGGGAAAATTAGAGTTAATGAAGTTTTGAGGATTTTCATAGAACTTGAAATTTGACTTGAAATGTGATTTTATGTTACCGAGGTCCGAATGAAATTCCGAGACCGGGAATAGTTCCGTTATGTCATTTATGACTTGTCCGCAAAATTTGAAGTCATTCCGAGTAGTATAGGCTGGTTCGGCGAATTGAAGTGAATTCTAGAATTTCTTAAGTTCTTAAGTTGATCCAATTTGGTTTTGGGGTTGAATTTTGAGCTTCGTTGTTGTTTTTCATGTTTCGAAAGTTCGAGCGAGTCCGTATCATGAATACAGACTTGCCGGTGCTTTTGGACGGGGTCCCGAGGGTCTCGGGTGTGTTTTAGACCCCCGGGAGCTAAGTTACAAAAACCAGAAATTTCTGCTATCTGGTTTCCTTCTCTGCAATCGCAGAAGGTGGGTTGCGATCGCGGAGAAGGATTTTGCCGGGCTGTTGATTGTTCTCTGCGATCGCAGCTTCCCCTTTGCGATCGCAGAGGTCTGGGTTCCACACCTTCCCGATCGCAGTCTTTTATCGCGATCGCATTGAGTCGCATCTGGGTCGGGTGAGTTTGTTCTTCACGATCGCAGGACCTCTGCCGCGATCGCAGAGGTCCGGCCAGTTGTTCTTTGCGATCGCAGGACCTATGCCGCGATCGCAGAGGTCTGGCCAGTTGGCCTTCGCGATCGCAGGGCCCTTGTCGCGATCGTAGTTAAGGAATCCTTGGGCAGTTTTATAAAATACGGGACTTAGCATTTTTCCTCCATTTTCATCTTCCTCCTCAAGATTTTAGAGAACTCTTCAAGGAACCTTCCACCACTGTCATTGAGGTAAGTAAATTCCATAGTTTTACTAGTTTCAAACATTAATTC
>ML292360.1:0-10093 GCA_005239495.1 Nicotiana undulata | reverse complement strand
CACACCTTAATGATCCTTAGGCTATGGGTGAGTGATCCCTTCGAGAATTTTCAGAATTTGATCACGCGGGACCGGGGTTGGAATTTAGGAATTCTTCAAGAATAGCGATTTTATTGAATAACTAGGATAGTTTCCCGCATTGTGCATGCATTGATATTATTGTATACCGTTTTGCTAGTTGCGAGTCCTCGGGTGTAGAGTTTGGAGTTTCGGGCGAAATTGTGGTCCGAGGAGTAGATTCGTCACGAGGTGAGTCTCCTTTCTAACCTTGTAAGAGGGAATTGTCCCCATAGGTGATGTATATGCTATGTGTAAATTGTTTGGGGGCTACGTACGCGCCAAGTGACGAGAGTCCGTATGTAGCGGCTAATACTGTTATGTCCGTGTAGTTAGGCCCACGTCATGCCTTATATGCTTCCTCGTAATGCCTTATATGATTCATTGTGACGCCATATGTACTATGAGATTATGTTTTGCGTAGTATTATTCCTCTAAGGCTTATGGAAAATTGTTGAATGGAAAGGAATTTGTTATGAAAAGAAATTGAAATGAATATGGGATCGGGCCGTACGCCACGGTAGTGTTGAAAAGAAATTGAAATGAATATGGGATCGGGTCGTACGCCACGGTACTATTGAAAAGAAATTGAAATGAATATGGGATCGGGTCGTACGCCACGGTAGTGTTGAAAAGAAATTGAATTGAATATGGGATCGGGCCGTACGCCACGGCGGATCTAAGAATTTGCGATTATTGTTTCGTTTCGGTGGTCTTACCCTTGAAAGTGCTTTATTGTTTAGTTCAATAGTTGTTGGAATTATTCTCTTGATATGTACTTGTTGCTTATTTCCTGACATGCCTACTGTATTTCATTATATTCTATCATATGTTATTACCTTTGGACCTTATTGAGTATCGAGTCGACCTCTCGTCACTACTTCTTCGAGTTTAGCCGGGATACTCACTGGGTACATATTTATTTAATATGTACTCATGCTGCACTTTCTTTCTTTTCTGTACTTGACTGTACAGGTCCGGAGGCTGGTACGTCCGATCATCAGACCGGTGCTAGATATTGACAGCGTGGTCATACTTCACGGTGAGCTGCTTTCCCGGCGACTCCCTAGCAGTACCTTGGAGTTCTTTTGTTATATTCTCTGTCCATTTCATTTAGACTGAGACTCTGTACATATTGTAGTCATTGTATATTCGGTAGTTTCCCATGACACTCGTGACACTAGTTCCTAGCACACACTTAGTGAATATTTTGGGTTGTTGGCTGTACATGTGTTATGCGACATGCCTATTGGTTGATTTTCCGTACTTGTAGTTTTATTTCACATCACCCGCCATTATTATTTTTATATCTGTTTAAAATTTGGTTAAAAGATGAAATTTGCGTAACTGGGAATGGTAACACTTAGTGTAATTTGTGTTGGCTTGCATAACCCCGTTGTTGGGCGCCATCACGACCTGGATTAGGATTCTGGGTCGTGACACAAAGATTAGAACTTTGGAGATATATTCCTTTTTAGGCAACTATTGAGTTGCGAAACCGATTTTAAAGTCTATGCTTAATAGTATTGATATATATTTGATATAATTTGGGTTGTAAGCCATGTTTGGGGCCTAGTGCCGGTCTTTTAACCCCTTGGGGGCTGTTTTACTGATATTCTCACTATTTTGAAACTATGATTTTCACTCAGTTTTTTCTTTATAATTGTTTTAACACTCAGAGTATTTTGATACTATTTATTGAAAATGAAACACTATTTTTGGGTCGAGAACCCAGTATATTTATGGCCTGAAGGGCATGTTGAGAGTGTCTGACTAAGTGAGGCTGCTGGCCATTATTGTGAGGATATTGTGATATGAGAGAGGCCTAGGGCCAATATTGTGAGTGATTTATGCCATTATGTAGCTTGTTATAGCGCTTGGGCTGTAGGAGCCCCTCCGGAGTCTGCACACCCCCCAGTGAGCGTAGGTACCTAATGAGTGATGTTGCCCGCAGGGCTGATACTGAGTGATTGCGAGGTTGCCTGATGGATTGATACTGAGTGATTGTGAGGTTGTTTGATGGGCTGATATTGAGTGATTGCGAGGTTGCCTGATGGGCTGATACTGAGTGACTGTGAGGTTGCCTGATGGGCTAATCCTGAGATATATGAAATTGTTACGAGAGATGATTATGGCCCAGGGGGCAGATTTATGATGATTTTACTGAGATTTGAACTCTGATTCAGTTCGTTTTTCAAACTGATTTTTACTGAGCGTTTTACTGAGATATATTGAAATTATACTTGTTTCGAAGGGTTTCTGAAAATTGGTTTTTGAACTTATGTATTTGATGAATACTTTATGGTGACTTGGTGTTTTTACTATTTTTGTGAATTGGTGTATCTGTGTTGTGTGTTTCGTATTTCTCAGACTGTGATTTATTTTTATTACTACTGAGTTGGCGTACTCATCATTACTCCTTGTGCCTCTGTGCACAGATCCAGGTACCGGCTCGGAGCAGTAGCTGTCACTGTCCGTTAGCTGCAATTTTACGGGATTTCGAGGTAGCTGTCCAGCGTCCACAGCTTCTCCATTCCCTTCCTTATTTAGTTTTAGCATTTCATTCCTATACTTATTTAAGACATTAGAAGAGTTAGTTTTATTTCGTAGATGCTCGTGACCATGTTGACTCCAGTCTTGGGAGGTTTTGTTTAGAGTTGTTTAGACTAGTATTGGGGCGCTAAGACTTAAAGAAATTATTTTATGCTATGTTTGTTGTTTATTATTGAATTGTGAATTATTATAATAGAATAAATGCGCAGTAAAGTAATGGTTCGCTAGCCTAGTTCCACGATAGGTGCCATCACGACCTGTTAGGATTTGAGGTCGTGACAATAACTGCAAAGATTAATAACTCTGAATAAATAAGTAAACAAAAATGGCACGAGATGTCCCCTCGTGCTATAACCTCATATGACACTCGGCACAGAATGTTCCCTCGTGCATGAATAGATAGTCACTCGGCACGAAATGTCCCCTCGTGCATAACCTCACAATCACTCGGCACGGAATGTCCCCTCGTGCATAAATAAATAATCACTCGGCACGGAATGTCCCCTCGTGCATAAATAAATAATCACTCGGCATAGAATGTCCCCTCGTGCATAACCTCACAATCACTCGGCACGTGCATAACGCATATAAAAGCAACAATTTGACAGGAAAATTCAACAATAAGAAACCTCAAATGCACAGAAATATTCAGCAAGAATTCTACTGTTCCGGCAAGGGACTCCGCTATAACCAATCTCACTCAGAGGTATAAATCAACAAAGAATCCTCAATCGAACGAATAATCAATAACACTCTACATCATGAATTACCCTCACTGTATAAATTCCAGAATAACAATTAATTCATATCACAGAGAATATCAAAGAACACTACATAAATCATCAAGTTCGACTCACGGGCATGCTTGACCACAACATATAGGTACTCGTCACCTCACCTATACGTTGGACATGGAATAACACATAGCAATTAAGACTCTACACCTATTCCCTCAAGCTAAGGTTAGGCCAAACACTTACCTCGGCTCCAAGAATGCAAATCAAGCCTCTAGCACTGCTTTTCCTCTCGAACTCGACTCCGAAACAATCATATCTAGACATAATTGACTCAATAACATCAACAATTACTCAACAATTCAATTCCAAAGCCTAATTATAGATTTCCCAACATTCTTCCAAAAATTTCCAAAATTCGACCCCGGGCCCGCTTGGTCCAAACACGAGGTTCGGACCAAAACCCGATCACCCATTCCCTCACGAATATACAATTGGTTTTGAAATCCGACCCCAAAACGAGGTCAAATTCCCAAATATTCAAAAAGCCCTAACTCTATCAAAACCCCAATTTATACCCTTTAATTCCATGATTTTAGGCCTAGAATGTAATAAATGTTGATGAAAATGGAAGAAAATGAATTTAGGATTACTTACCTATGAAGCTATGGTGGAAGAGATGCTCTAAAATCGCCTAAGAGGAGTGGAGAAGAAGAAGTGTAAGAGAAAATGGTGAAATTCCCGTGTAAGTATTCTATTTTGGGGCTTTTAAAATAATTGGGCGATTTTGTCCTATGCGATCGCGGAGCTAAGGGTGCGATCACATAGTGGAACTGGGCTTAGGCTATGCGGTCGCGGATGAAGAAGTGCGATCGCACTGGGTTATTGACCCCCACCCTATGCGATCACAGACGTGGATGTGTAGTCGCACTGGCAACTGACCAGCCCTCCCTCCCAGCCTACCTAGTACACTATGCGATCGTGGAGCATACTATGGGATCACATAGTGCAACAGAATTCCTCCCTCCACATTGTACTATGTGATCGCGGAGGGTGATATGCGATTGCATAGTACTCGACACCAGACACCATCAATTTCATTTTACACCAGATTTTTCACCTCTTATGCACTCCGACACCTACCCGAAACTCACCCGAGCCCTCGGGGCTCAAAACCAAATATACATATAATCTCAAAAACATCCTACGGACTTATTCGAGCAATAAAATCACCAAATTAACATCAAACAACGAATTAAACCTCAAAATTTATAAAAACATTCTCAAAACTTCATTAACTTCAAATTTTCCATTTTTAGTCCGAATCACCTCAAACTGAGTCCGTTTCTTACCAAATTTCACAAATAACTCATACAAAACATATTGAATGTGTTCCGGACTCCGGAACCATAATACGAGCCCGATAACACCGGTTTCACATCAAATTTCATTTCATAAGCCTTTATATTTTTCAAGAAATAATTTTATTTAAAAATTCATTTCTAGGACTTGGGACCTCGGAATTCGATTCCGAACATACGCCCAAGTCCCATATTTTCCTACGAACCCTCCGGGATCGTCAAATCACGGGTCGGGGTCCGTTTACCAAAAATATTGACCAAAGTCAACTTTATTCAAATAATTATTATAAAATCTTCATTTTATCAATTTTCTACATAACGGCTTCCCGGCTACGCGTCCGGGCTGTGCACACACATAGAGGTGAGATAAAAGGAGGCTTTCATGGCCTCCGAACACAGATTTAACTAAAATTACATGGGATGACCTTTTCGATCATCACAAATTTTATCGACAATTTTTATCCATATCACTTTATGCCAATTCAACGTTCAAATTATAACTCAGAAATATTTAATAGAAGTTTAAGCAGGAGTTTCGAAGAATTCAAGTTAGATATAGAAACATGATTATATTCTATAATAGACCTAGTTGAGCATTGCTTAGACTTATATAGAAAACAACTCTATTTGATATATTTAATACTATCATGCTATCTATCATATTATCATCATTTTTAACTATTAGTTAATTTAATTTTACCCTATCGTTATTATTACCTATCGTTATCATTTATTATTTTACCTATCGTTATATATATATATATATATATATATATATATATATATATACACACTTAAATAATTGGATATACAATTAGGGAAATATTAATAATTTTAATATTATTAATTATTAAAAGTGGGTATTATTAATTAAGTAAAAAAAAATTAACCTAAAGCCTATAAAAGGGTTGTTGTAAACAAAAGGCTTAAAGCCTTATACAAACAAAAACAGAGAAAACGTATTTGCCTTTCAAAAGGCAAGAGACAAAAGGCTAAATACAAAAAGCCTTGAACAAGTCTCTACTAAGAACCCTTATTTCAAAACTTCAATTCATTCACGCAAATTTGATACGGAAAAAAGAAATAGAACGCTACGAAATAGAGTAGAGGCAACCAATTCTAGGGTTCTTTACAAATCACTAATTCTTGAACTCATGCATATAAAATTCTCTATTGTCAATTATCCTACAGTAGTAATAGGTAAGAATTGAATAGTTAATTCCCTTCTCCCTCTGTATCAACAGTAAGTTCCATGTTTAGGTGTGAAACTTTGAAATTAATTCAAATGCACTGGTTGTTGTAGAATCAAGTGTTTGACGAGTATAAATTGGACTGGGGCCTACGTATTGGCTCAAGGAGTTTTGAGGTGAGTTGATATAACCCTTTATCAAAGTGGTTTAACTCACAAAAGTATGCATACAAGGTGTTTGATGAATTGGCTAAAAGAGTGAATATGTACTTAATTGAAGTGAGTGAGTACCTATTAGCTTAGATTTATTTTAGTTAAAGTTTAGATGATTTATTCTGACATATGTGCTTAAATTTTCATATATTTGTGTAATAATTATATGCCATTTTCATGTTGAAAAAGAAAATTCCATGAAAATACAAGAATCTTTAGAAATACTTTTGAATGTTTATTTCATTCTTATGTCATACTTTACACTTAAGGATTCCAGTATGAGTATGTTTAAAAGATTTAGACTTGAGAAGAGGGTCCTGATCTAGGTGTTGACTTCCTGAAACTACTAGTGCCAAAGTAGGGAGCACACGAGCCGAGGGTCTCGTTGCTGAGAATTTACTTAGCCATGCTAAGGTAGGATACATGAGCGCTGAGAACCATGAAGCGAGTGGCACCTCGTGGGTTGGGACTATTCGGTCAGGTTGGGATCAAACCCGTGCCAATCACACAACGATTAAGACAGAAATAAGTCAGAATAGTTGAAACTCCCAAAGTATAAAGAGAAGTATTTTTCTTAGAAAAAGAAAAGAATTTCTTTTAGAATATTCATAAACTGCTATTATGCAATTATTTTAGAATTGTTCTTAGAAGCTTTACGTTTTCTATGCATTTAGATTCTTTGCTCGTAATGTGTATTGTATTAAAGTTTCGTCCCCTGTCGTTGAGACTCACTGAGTATAATGGATGGTACTGACGTTCTCTTTTGGGAACCTACTTTGGTTTGCGATACAATGTAGGAACCGATTTTGCAAGCGAGCAGGCTACAGTTTAGGACTTTCCTCCCTTCCGGTGCTATTGGTGAGCTCCACTTTGTTCGTGGAGTATTCCTTAGAGTCATCTTTAGTTAGCTATTTCTTTGTTTACTTAGAGAACTGACCAGGAAATCTCATGTCCTGAGTTGTGCGTCAGTTTATCAGCAGAGGTTTCATAGACACAGTCGGTGGGTTAAGATACAGATATTTTTGATAATAACTTAGCAGTATTTCATTGGTTACTATGAATAAAGTTTTGGAGTTGGTTTATTTTAGATATTTAAATTTATTAAAAGTATTTGGTTACAGTAGTGCCTTGTGGCATATAAAATTTGAAGTTATAATAGATTTGATAAGCGCAGATGGTTTGCTCGGTCATATTTAGTGATCGGGTGCTAGTCCCGGCTTGTTCAGAAAATGGGTCGTGACAACTTCATTTCAGCGAAATGAGTATTTTCTTTTCATAATGTTGAAAAAATATTTTCTTTCATTTCAACAAAATGAGTCCTTTATTTTTATGTTGAAGAAAGATTACATTTTTTTTCAACCAAAAAAAGAGTATTTTCTTTTTAGTTATCGAGCACATATTCAATGTTGTTTTTGCATAAAAAGTAAAGCAGCACATTAATTCTTTTGGATTTGTGTGAATTTTTAGAAGAATAATTAAAATCTTGAAGAAAATAGAGTCCTAACAATATTGGGTATTTGGTCGGGGGAGGGGGGAGGGAGATCATAGGATACATGGGGACTTGTGGGGTGGGGGTGAAGAGAGTAACATAAAAAATATTTTCCTAAAGATATTTTCTGGAAAAAGATTTGCACTCACAAACCAAACAAGATCACTTATTTTCCATGAAAACATTTTCTACGAAAATATTTTCTTTCATACCAACACCCATAAAGATTGGATTTTTAGACTTAAAATATTTTGCTCTTTGATATGTTATAGCCCTCTCTTGGTGTGATGACTCAATAGGTCATTAATAATTTTACCCTTCATTTCTGTGTCTCGAGGCTTCGAATAGCTCCCTTTAGCCTTTCTCGATTTCTGTGCAAATCTGTGACCTTTTTTCGAAAAGATAATCGGCTTAATGTATGCATATTTTATTATAAATCGCCTCATATTTTGCTCATGTCTCGTAGATTTGAGATGTTTAATATGGTGCTTTGTCCTAAATAATGGTATTTCTATGTGTAGGAATCATTTCGGAAGCAATTTGGGACGAAACGACGCGAATTGGAGCAAAATCGGAGCAAAAAGGCAAAAGTTGAATTTTGAGGGCCAAAGCTGGCGTGGGCGCTGGCTGTGGCGCAATTTTCATAATATTATTTTTTTGAGCGCACGTGAAGATTACCTATTTTGACTAGGAATCGAGTATTTTGACTCCAAGACACCCCCAACTCATATAAAAGTACCCTAAACCTATTTTGGAAGGGGGGAACGTGATTTGGAGAGGAAAACGAAAGAGCAAAATACTTGGGAACACGGATTTGATCGATTCTTCCATCTCTTTTCTAGTACTCATTGATTTTATGTTAGAAAACTTTATCTTTGATGATTGTATGATCATGAATGGCTAAACACCCATTGTTCTGGGGGTGTGATTTCACCATGAATATTGTTGTTTGACATTAGCTTGACCTTGATTATAATTCACCAATATGTAACGACCCGGTCGGTCGTTCCGTAGAATTTACATTATTATTGTTGTTATTGCCATGTCATGGGTTGGTTATGCTGTTTATGATGTGTTAGAGTCGGTTGACTCGGGTTCAGAATGACTGTAGTGAGAATTGAGACATTTAGTCTCTAAAAATAGCTTTGTTGTTGGAAAAGTCAATTGAGAGTTGACTTATTGATAAACGGCCTCGGAATGAGGATTTTATGGCTCGGATAGCTTCGTTAGGTGATTTGGGACTTAGGAGTGTGTTCAGAATAATTTTTTGATGTCCGGTGTAGAATTAGGCTTGAATTGGCGAAAGTTGGAGATTTAGAAGTTCTTAGGCTTGAATTTGACGTAGATCTAGTCTTTTGGTGTTGTTTTGGGTGTTCCAAAGGTTCGACTAAGTTTAAGTTATGTAATGGGACTTTTTAGTATGATCGTACGGGGTCCCGAGGAGCTCGGGTGAGTTTCTGATAGGTTTGGGCTGCGTTGTGCTCGTTTTTCTTATGCTTCGACGTCATTTCTTCAAGCATAAATGATATCATATTGAACAAATGAGCTCCGATTACTGTTTTGAATGAAACATTATATCCGTATTGTAATTACAAACCCGTAGCAAAAAGAATTATCGAATTTGGACATCGTATGAGGATTTTATGGCCATTTTACCAAGGTTGCCAGATCTTTCAAGTTAATGACAAAATTGTCCCTGACGGCGTATTAAAAACCTGCACTATTTGCAAATCTTAAAATCTACATATCTCCTTCATTATAAGGTCAAATTGAGTGATTCAAAAGCCTAAATTGATTAGAATTTCACAAGGAATCCATTGGGAGCAGTAAAACGCATACAGTATATATATAACGAGCAGTCCAAGTTTTCTTCCAATTTTTGAACGGGAAGAAGCTTTTTAGGCGATTTTTAAGAGAGGAAATCATTATTCTTCATTGAGGTAAGGATTTTGGACCCTAAAACTCGATTATATGTGATTAAGGATCAAAATATCAGTGTTTAATTCATGAAAAATCAGTGGAAAAAGGGGGTTTAGGGCTTGAGATTATGAGACCTTTAGGGGTCGGTTTGAGGGGTCAAACGAACTCCGATTTTGGCGTTCTTTATATGTACGGACTCGTGAGATGATGAAGAACAGTTTTGTATAAAAATTTCTAAGTTTCGGGACATGGGTCCGGGGTTCGGGTTTTGACCGGTTTTGGATTTTTGGGCTAATTTTGATATCTTTCGATTGGAATTCGTTCTTTAAGAATAAATTGATGATAAAAATTTGAACTTGATAGATTTGGAACCTTCGTAAGTTGATTCGAGAGGCAAGCGTATTGCGGAATAGTTCCGGGCTAGTTTTGAGGTAAGTAATGTCTTTAAATCCTATCCTGAGAGTATGAAACCCCGGACTATGCACCCTTCACGGGTTTTGAAAATGCAAAGGTGCCCTACTTGGGAAACTATTGAGTTGCGAAACCGATTTCTAAGCTTATGCTTAATTATTATTTA
>ML292359.1:120532-138303 GCA_005239495.1 Nicotiana undulata | reverse complement strand
TCGTGCTGATAACGTGTTATGAAACAATAAAAGAAGAAAACAATATTGCAGAGAAAGAGAGAGGGAATTCTTATTGAATTTTGGGATGAATTACAATGTAATAGGACCCCTCTATTTATAGGGAAAAAGTGACTTAACCACCAAATAAAATCCCTAAAATCTCTCCAAAATATAGACATTCACCTTAAATAAAATTCTATTTATATCAGTTATCAGATTTTGTACCATAATTTCTTATTTTTCGTCAGTTGTATAGAAAGAGACAAGACCGGAAAACGTTTTCAATGAACCATATTTGTTTATGCTTAGTTACTTATCAAAAAATAATTTGGACCATCATTATTGGACCACTATTCAGTGGATAGAGATATTTTCAGAAATGTATTGAAAAATTGTATAGATTTAACAATTCAAATTTTATAAATAGTAATAGCGGTGTTTTTATTTTTGGAACGAAGAAAATACAAGAGAAAGGAAAGAGATCTAAAGTTTTAGAAGTTTTCATGCTTGTACTTGGCTTGCGTGTAGAGACGGAGTCAGAATTTAAAGCCTATGGGTCCGATTTTAAATCTTTTAAATTATTGAATTTTGAATTAAAAGTTAATACATATTCAATGAATTTCTTAATACAAATATATAATTTAAACCACAATTATTGAGATCGGCCGAAATCGTAGCTTCTATTCTCCCTCCGCCCCTGCCGGCATGGATAAAAGTGGAAAAGAAGATGAACCATTTTCCTCTGGGTACGACCATTTATTTTCTTAAGCATATGTTTTGGGCTTACGCATAAACCTTTGTTTTTGGGCTTTCACATAAGCCTTTTGTAGGGGATTTGCATCTATATCCGTTTTAAGTTACATTTTAACTTATATTTGTTTTGTAAAAAAGAAATTGCAAGCGTACCCACTTTTCGCGTAAACTTCAGGCATACGGGCCTGAAGTAGCAAAGACAATTACACAAACTTCAACATTCTAGTAGACGGACCTGAAATTGTTTGTAATTGCTGAACTTAAGCATTCTACTAGCTGAAATTTTGTTCTCTATTTGTTGAACTTCAACATGTTTTAACTGAAGTTTTGTCCTGGATTCAATAGTTTTGTCGTAAAACTTTTTCAAAACTTCAGCAGAAGATGCTGAAATTATTTAGTTCATTTGTAAAAACTTCAGCACTAAATAAGTTGGCTGAAGTTTTTGTCCTACAGTCATACTAGCTGAAGTTTTGTTCTCTATTTGCTGAACTTATTTAGTTCATTTGTAAAAATTTCAGCACTAAATAAGCTGAAGTTTTTGTCCTACAACCGTACTTGCTGAAGTTTTATTCTCTATTTGCTGAACTTCAGCATGTTTTAGTTGAAATTTTTCGCGTAAACTTAGTGTTGGCTGAAGTTTTTGTTTGTAATTGCTGAACTTAAGCATTCTACTAGCTGAAGTTTTGTTCTATTTTGCTGAACCTCAGCATGTTTTAGCTGAAGTTTTCCCTATATTTAGACATAAGTCCCAACACCTAACTATAATCTAATGTAAAGATGCGCAATAATTCTTCTTCCTCCTATCTCCCTAACAATCTGAACATCTATTGAATACAAAACTATGAATTTAGGGATAGAAATCTAAATTCTGCAGTAGCTTTAACAATGTTAGCTTATTGCTTCCTTGACAGTGAACTTCTTTGGATGATCAATTAGTTACTATGAGTACATCAAAAGTAAAATATACTATAAATTACAAAAAAATGAAGAGTAGAATAAAGAGTAGAAAAGAAAGGAGGAAGAAAGGAGCGCACAGGTAGCGGGAAGAAGGAGACGACTGAAGTTGTAAAAATATACTACAAATTCAATATGTGGACATGTCGACAATAAGATGTAAAGTAGTTCTGAGATTTTGTACCATGATTTCTTATTTTTCGTCAGTTGTATAGAAAGAGACAAGACCGGAAAACGTTTTCAATTAATCATCTTTGTTTATTCTTAGCTACCTATCAAAAAATTCATATTTACAGTAATTTAATTCACGGGTGAATTCAGAATTGTTTTATATCTGTTGATTAAAGTTTTACATTTAAAAACTACACCAAAGTATAAACCACGGTATTGTATTATGTGTAGTCAAAAGTATTTGAAAATTTGTATAGATTTATCAATTCAAACATTATGAATAGTAATGGTGGTGTTTTTGTTTTTGGAGCGAAGAAAGTGCAAGAGAAAGGAAAGATATCTAAAGTTTTAGAAGTTTTCATGGTTTTGCTTGGCTTGCATGCAGAGGTAGAGTCAGAATTTAAAGCCTATAGGTCCGGATTATGAATCTTTTAAATTATTGGGTTCCAAATTAAGAATTCGTATATATTCAATAAATTTCTTAACACAAATATATAATTTGAATCAAAGCTAGTGAATTCGATCGAAATTGTAGCTTCTACTCTCCCTCCGCCCTTGCTTGAATGGATAAAAGGGAGAAAGAAGATGGAAAGAAAGATGAACCATTTTCCTCTTGGTACGACCATTTATTTAAAAGCATATATTTTGGGCTTACGCAGAAGCCTTTGTTTTTGGGCTTCCACATAAGCCTTTTGTACTCTCTTGAACTACTAACCATAAAAGAAGAAGAAAATAAGAGTTTTTGGTCAATATTGTCCCTTATCTTTAATAGTATATTTATTTTGGTTCCTTAAATATAATTCTGAGCATATTTTGTCCCTTAAGTATGCTAAAGTGGAGCACCTTTAGTCTCACTAACACAATGTGTTCAAAAACTAACAGTGTGATTCATGAAGCAAATCTTCTGCTCTGAAGCAAAACGTTTCATGTCCTTTTATTGGATAACGCATATTATCACTTTAATTCCTTATTTTTAAATAATATCTTCTAAAATTTTGACCTTGAAAATATCCTCTTTTGTGCCAGTTTTCAATGAGAAAATGACACATATAGCCGTTGTAAAAATAATAGCCGTATATATATAAAACTTATATATTTTTTGTATATGTATATATATTTTGTATGTTAATATAAAAAAATTATACAAAATTTTAAATACTTTTTCAGCTACCAGATGTGGATAGTTTCTGGCACGGGCCAAAAGTGATAAACTGATAATACAACACGGTTATTCGTTTGCTTCAATAATATGCCTAGAAATGATCTTGGCAGCTCTAGTTTTTTCAAATTTTAACTTTACTTTTTGAAAAAATCACGAAATTTTGAAATGTATATATATATATACAAAAAGAAATATACAAATTTTATACACTTTTTCGGCTATTATTTTTACAGCAGCTATACAGTGTCATTTTCTTATTGAAAACTGGCATAGAAGAAAATATTTTCAAAGTAAATTTTTTAGAAGGCATTATCTAGAAATGAGGAATTAAAGTGATAATTTGCGTTATCCAATAAAAGGAGACATTTCTAATGACCAAGTTTATTCCTTTATGTACAATTTTCTCTCTCTGGGTTTATATTTGCTAGTTTTGGACAAAACATTTGTTAACAAATATTTTCATTGTTGTACATTTGAGTGCTTTAGTTAAGAACATTACAGTCTATGACTATACGCATTAGTTAGTATAAAAACAGAATAAACCGAAGTTACCGAACCGAATAAACCGAAACCGAAAGGAGAAAAATCGAACCATACTGTATTTAATTAGGTACGGTATTGGTACAACATTTTAAGAAATCGAATACCGAAAATACCGCACTGAAATGTCTAAATACCTTACCGTACCAACCAACGAATACCCCTATCTGTACTGGTAAAATTGGGTTGGACCAAGCCTAGTCAACCCAGCTCAAGAGGTAAAAATTTCAAGGGAAGCCTATTTGGACGCCCTCATTTAACCTAAACTCACTTTTTCTAAAACTATTAAGTGATACCCAATTTAAACGAACTACTGCTATTGCTACTGCTTCACCCTTTTTTTGTGCTTTTCATGGTTTCTCAAATATGACCTTTCTCCTGGATTTGTTAAATTTGGAGTTACAACAATGGTGGAGGAGTCAGGATCTCCGCCGTCGTCCTTCCAAGTGGAGGACCATATTTAAATTGACGCAAAAAGAAATATTCAAGCAGTCTTATTCAAGTTATCACACAACTTTGTGTTGCTGGAGGCTGCGCTCGTGATAAGGTTTTTCTTATAACCATAACGTCTGAAGAGAAAAAACTATTCTTGAGCAATATTGAATGAACTTCAAGAAAAATTGGCTGAAGTTCAAGTAAAAATAGTTAAACTTCAGCTATATTTGCCTTAAGTTCATCCAAACAATTCTTGAACTTCAGTTATATGTACTTTAAGTCCATTGAGAATACCTGAAATTCAGCCATATGTGCCTGAAGTTCAATGAAAAATTTCTTAACTTCAGGCATCAGTCATGACCTTCCAACTTTTGATTAGATTTTTATATCTTCAGGCGCGTATGTTTGAAGTTTGTCCTAAAAGTGGGCAAATTTTTAAATTATGCATTATTGGTATGCCTTCAATGGTGCCCTTAAAATTAGGCATATATGCACTTCCCCCGCTCAAAACACGCCTAAACTTAGTTCCTGAAGCTATCCTTACCAAAAGCAGACATGATGAACTTTCTGCAACACACCGACGCGCCATGTCTTGGGCGAGCCCGAAGTTGCAACAGATATAGAATAAAAATTTCAAATTTATTAGCTGATCCCATCTTAAATAAAGAATTTGAAAGCTCTTCGTTGTAGCGAAAATACTAAAATATCAAGTTGGCGCAATCATTTTTATCTTTATTTTGATACTCACAGGCCTCTTGGATTCTTTTTTTTCCTTAATTCTTCGTAGAATTTTACCCACACAATCCTTCAAGGTTCACATTCTGCGATTCTCTACCACGCTCCCAACTCAATCAAGTCAGGATTCTCTGCTGTAAATAAGGATTCTAATCCACTTCAATGATTTATACCCTCCTAAAACTGTCCTATCATAAATTGAAAGAATTATAGTCAATTTCTTTTGGGGAAAGGAGGATAACAAAAATAAAGATAAGTACTACAGACGAAACTCCGCACTAGAGAAACTAGAAAAGTCTTTGTGAATCAATTTCTTCTTACAGGATTTGTGAAAATTGCATATTTTGACTTTAGACATGTATATATTGATTTTGTAACATTTCAAATATCACTCGGAGGCTAATTCCCTCTTCTTCACCACCGTGTGCGTTCTGACCGGCTGATCGAACATCCATGTGGACGCTGTTCTCGAGGTCGACGACCAAATTTGCATTAACGACAACATTTGAACTGACGTCGATTGGGTATGCAGCCGAAACTCCATCGAGGTCAACTGGAGGCACTTCGTTTCCTGGGGCAACTATGTTGTCGTTTTCGCCATGAAAACCAAGGCTATTGTCAATGTGTGTAGTTGTTGCTTGAGAGTTCGACATGCTGATCCTAGAATCAAAAACACTTACAAGAACAAGTATAAAATAGTGTGTGTTACAAAAATTAGCACCAGGCAATCATTATTATCCTTAGCCCCACGATGGGAGCCAAACTGTTTACCCTCGAAAACGGATAACAATTAAATTTATAAGTGATTTTAGGATATGTGATTTTACTTGGCACAAACTAAGAAAATGCTTAAATTGATATTATAAATTGACAGTAAATAAAAATAAAGCAAACCAAATATGATGTGCGGCTTTGGCCCTTGAGCTGGGTTGCCCTCGAACCAAACAAGTATGTTAAAACTTGAGAAAATGCTTAAATTGATATTAGAAATTGACAGTAAATAAAAGTAAAGCAAACCAAATATGATGTGCGGCTTTGGTCCTCGAGCTGGGTTGCCCTCGAAGTAAACAAGTATGCTATTGGAAAATATGAACCGAGCAACAGAATATTAAGAGTTTAAGAGAAGAATGTAGTATATTGCTTTAAATAGTGTTAATATGATGCCCTTACAAATGATTAGACCCCTCTTTATATAGTAGAGGAGTTCTACTTATCGTAAAATTCTAAATACAATAGGAAATCCCATGATTAGCTAATTAACCAGTTTCGTCTTGATATGTGCCGAGATCTCTGCCGTGATCTTCGCCCGATCGCGGATATCATTGTTTTTCGTTAATTGGCTCGGTAGGATTCCCTCGACTTGCTCGATCCCTATCCCGCTCGATCTCGATCTTGGCTGATCTCGATTGGTCCCTGAGTCTCAAGCTTGACAACCTAACTTCGTGTCATGGTCCGTTACGACATGGGGTCGAACTTTGGCCTGCCGCCCCATCTCGATTAATCAGAAGAAAGGGCGAGCCCGATTTTGACCGTATATCAAAACCCACAATTTTTTATTTTTCCCAAAATTTATTTTTCTAACAACACGTTATACATGACTTGACATCTACGTGCAACACACATATCGAGAAACTAGTTATAAAATGTCATATAAGTGACTATAGAGAGATATTGCCCCATATCAATTACTATTACATCTCTATTCCATAAAAATTAATTTTATTAAGAAAAAAGTAAAGTTGGACACAAATTGATAAGTTTAGAGGAAAGGAAAATTTAGCGACTAATCAAAGAACCGTCTGAAGTGGATCGCGGCTCTCTTAATTGACCGCTACTTTAAATACAAATTGATAGTTTCTAAGAGTCCACCAACCAGTAGAGTTACCAGGTCCTCTACTAGTTCTCACAGAAATATATATAAGAAAGACAAATAGTTTGACAGAGGATTTTTACGTGGAAAAATCCCACTCAAGGAGATAAAAACCACACCCTACACTTGTAGGATTTCAACTTCACTAACTTATAATCTAAACTATTACAAGCCACTTTGTAATGACACACTTACAAAGACTTCAACACTCTAATTTGTAATACTTCTTACAAGGCACTTTGTAAATCAACAACATAAATGTTCTTGTATCTCTTAGCTATCAACACCACTTCTCCGGTTACTAGACTAGTAACTGTGCATACTTTGGATAAAAACTCCACTTTATTTCCTTTATCACAGATTTGTGAGACACTCAGTAGACTGTATTTCAATCCATCCACATAGTATTCATTTTCTATTGAGTGTTCAAGAGATCTTCCAACTTTTACAACACCAAGGATGTATCCCTTCTTTCCATTTCAAAAGGATACATCCCCTCCCTGCAGGGCCTTCAATGAGAGAAAATCTATTGTATTTTCAGTCATATGCTTTGAGCATCCACTGTCCATAATCCACTGTAGTCCATTTCCCTCACTGATCCCTGCACACATAAATCAATGGTTAGATTTAGGAACCCAAACAAGTTTGGGTCCCTTGTAGTTGGGAAAGGGATGAATAAGAACTCTTCTAGTCCATGCTAGCAGAAATTGGTGTTTCTTGCTGGGACCTGGTCCCTGCGTAGGTTTTCTCCTGCCTGCAAACACTTCGTTTTTCTGGACTGATTGATCCCTGGCTGGACAACTTTCCTTGAAGTGTCCATTTTTCCCACAATGGGTACAAAGCCAATTGTGTGGGACTGTGACATATTTGCTGTGTGGATTGTAGGGAGTTTTCTCCTTTTGAAATCCAATTCCCTGCCTGTTTCCACAATTATTAAAATACATGGCAGTGATGGCATATGAGGACCATGTCAAATTTTGTGACTTCTTGAAACCAGATTTTACTTTACTTATTTCAGCTTGCAACTCTCTGTTTTTCTCTACCTCACCGCACAGACTAGTTTTGGTCTCATTCAAATCTTTCTCAAGCTTGACATATATTTCACTGGCTATTTCCTTTCCTTTTTCCACACTATGTGGACCAGGTTCTAGTCTGTGTTCCTGAATGATTTCTTCTAGTTCTGTGATTTTAATTAGTAGATTATTTCTTTCCTGCTCAACAACATAAATTTTCTCATTCAGCCTAATGTTTTCCTTGCTTAAATTTTTAGCTTTTTCTTTCAAATCTACCATCACTTCAGTCATATCTTCTCCCTTAGTTTCTGTTTTTCTTATTTTTCCTTCTATCTCCTCCTTTTCCTTTTCAATATTACTTATGGTGTCCTTAAGGTCCCCCACTACTACCATCAGGTCATCTCTAGTTTGTTCCACTTCTCCTAGTTCTGTGGTCAATAGGTTCTTATCTTCGACTAAGGTATAGTAAGTGTCAATGAGAACATTTGATAAAGACAGTAATTATTTAGGAGAGTAGGATTTCAGATTTCTCTGAACATCTCTAAAGCATACCTCTTATGAGTCATCTTGTTCTTCTTCCTCAGATTGAGCCATGAGAGCAAACAATGAGTCATACTCCTTTGCCTTGTTTTCAAATGCCATCATGGAGTTGTTTTCTGCTTCAAGTTCCTCTTCTGATTCACTGGATGAATCTCCCCAAGCAGCAAGATCTTGCCTTACAACATTGTCAGCTGCACTCTTCCTGCTGAATCTCCTTTCAGGGACCTGGTTCCTGTTTGCAGCTTTGTCAATGTTGTATTTGTAGTTATCCTGTTTCAGTAGCGGGCAGTCTTTTATGAAGTGTCTAGGCTTACCACACTTATGACATAGGTCATGGTTCCTAGGCTTGATTGAGCTGCCTCTTCTTGGTATTCCACCGTTCCTTCGAACCATCTTCTGGAATCTCTTGGTGAGATAGGCCATGTCATGATCTTCTTCACTTGACTCATGTTTTTCAGCTTGAAGAACCAGGTTCTTCTCCTTCTTGGGCTCCCTTCTTTCACTGTCCTTTTTCTTCTTCATCTCATAAGTTCTCAAGTTCCCTATCAACTCATCCATTGTTAAGGTATGCAAATCCTTTGCTTCCGTGATGGCATTGACCTTGCTTTCCCAGGAGCTCGGCAGAACACTCAAGATTTTTCGTATAAGTTTGTTCCAGGGAATGACTTCTCCTATAGAGTGGAGTTCATTGATAATGGAAGTGAACCTGGTATGCATGTCCTGTATGGACTCATCTTCCTTCATTTGGAACAGCTCGTACTCGGTGGAGAGCATGTCAATCTTAGACTGCTTCACTTGGGTTGTTCCTTCATGAGCTGTCTGCAACGCATCCCAGATCTCTTTTGTTGTTTGACAAGCAGAGATCCTGTTGTATTCGTCAGGTCCAATGCCACACACAAGAATTTTCTTTGCATGAAAGTTCTTTTCCACAGCTTTTCGATCGGCATCATTGTAGTCCCTCCTGGTTTTTGGTACCACTAGACCAGCTTCTCCAACCTTGTGCGTAGGGACATGAGGACCATCACAGATGATGTCCCATAGCTTGGAATATTCAGCCACGATGAAGTCGTGCATGTGGGTCTTCCACCACCCGTAATACTGACCGTTGAATCTAGGGGGTCGATATGTAGATTGTCCTTCTTCAAGATTTGGTGGAGCAGCCATTACAGATCCTTTCTAGGTGTTAACCGCTTAGAAAGAGCATGCTTTGATACCAATTGATAGTTTCTAATAGTCCACCAACCAGTAGAGTTACCAGGTCCTCTACTTGTTCTCACATAAATATATATAAGAAAGACAAATAGGTTGACAAAGGATTTTTACGTGGAAAAATACCACTCAAGGAGATAAAAACCACGACCTACACTTGTAGGATTTCAACTTCACTAACTTGTAATCTAAACTATTAGAAGCCACTTTGTAATGACACACTTACAAAGACTTCAACACTCTAACTTGTAATACTTCTTACAAGCCACTTTGTCATTAACTAGTTACAAAGACTTTGACCTATGACTAGCTTTAGTCGCACACAAGTATGGGTGAATGAAAAGTTAAAGATTCTTAACTAGTTGCTTCAACAAAGCTAGTAGGATATAATGAAAGCAAAACACAAGATTACAACTCAACTAAGTACACTAGTAGCACATGATGAAACTGGTCCGTCTTAGTGGAGTTGTCTTCTTGCTCTTGAAACACTTGCGTCTTCAATGCTTGAGAGCCTTTAGTGCTTGAGAGAAATCTTAGCAAATACTCAAGTGAGTTTTGTTCTTCTTGCTCCAAGATATTAAAACCCTTAGCACATTCCAAGAATGATGTCCCATATATTTGAAAGTACATGCCTCAACCAATGGGAAGTGACTGCTGCCCTGTTACTGCACTGTAGTGTGTACAGTAGCATGCAGTCACTTTTCTGTCACAACTTTTTACAGCTGTAGAGTTGACCTGTACTTTTGTCTGTGAGTCTGATGAGGGATCAGGTCCTTCAATTGGTCCCTTTTTGTTCAACAGTATATTGTCTGAAATTCCTTTAATTGAAGTTGACTGGTTATGTTGTTTATATATCAGGTCCTCTATCTGGTCCTTCATATAAAGGTTTGTTAGATCATCAAAACAAGATACACCTAATCACAAATGGACTATGGGGTATGCGAACGGGAACGATCTTTCCGTTTTTAATTACGAGTTCATCTCTATCGATTCTCAAAAAAATTAAATTAAAGAAAAAAGTAAACTCGGAAAAGAAGTGATAATGTCCAAACGTCACAAGTATCATTTTGTTATTTTCTGAATATTAGATATCTGTATTTTCGTTTACCACTTTCAACCCAAAATAATTAGAGCCTAGGATAGCGAGGAGAATTATAATAAGAGGAACTTTATTTAACGTTACATAGTACAAAAATGTGGACATGTCGACAATAAGATGTGAACCACCAAAGGATCTGGTGCGGTGGATGAGACTGTTCTTCCCTTAATCAGACGTCTTGGGTTCGAACCTTGGGTATGGTAAAATTCGTGGTAGGGAGCACTTCCATTCGAATGGGCCCTTACACACCGCGAATTCTCATATAATGGGGCTCCAATACGGATACCGGACTCCGGGTGAAAACCCAAAAAAAAAGATAATAAGATGTGAAGTAGTTATGAGATTTGGTACCATGATTTCTTAGTTTTCGTCAGTTATATAGAAAGAGAGAAGACTGGAAAACGTTTTCAATCAATCATCTTTGCTTATGCTTAGCTACCTATTAAAAAGCTTTTGGACCATCATTATTGGAGCACTAGTTAGTGGCAATTACAGAGTCCGGAACCCAATTATTGGATTTTTGGACAAAAGTGACGTTAATGTGTGAAAAAAAAGAATTACATATCTATATATAACGCAGAAATATACCGCGATATACATTAACTGTGTTATCAACCGTTAAGGTATAACACACTTTATTCACGCGTTATACATGTATAACATACGTATTTTCGGCGTTATGCAGTGATGATTTGACTGGAAGGTATAACGCATAAAAATAGGACGCTAAACCTATATAGCGCACAAAATCACCGCGCTATACCTCTTATTTTTAAATCCTTCCTTCTTCCCCACGATCAGAACACTCCAAACCCCCATTTTTTTATTTGGTCCCAACCAGAACTGTCACGACCCAAATTTCATAAGGTCGTGATGGCGCCAGACACCACTGTCAGGCAAGCCAATCCTTAACTAGTTGGAATAATTCCTGTTTTAAACATTTTCGAAATCGTTTCCTTTTGTTGCATTTCATAATCAAATGATTAAATCTTCGTAAATTAAATACGTCAAAAAACCAATTCAGTTTAAGAAAATAAATCCCAACATATCCCCAGAACCCGGTGACACAAGTACATGAGCAACTTCTAAGAATTTATACAGTTAAACAACGCTTGTCCGAGGTACAAATTGGAAAAAAGACTTTAAAATAAAGTGCAAATACATAGAAGGGAGACTCTGTCAGCTGCAGAACGCCTCCAGATAATGCAGCCCGTCTAAGTCTCCAAATCAACCACTGTGCTATGAAGGTACCTGTGCAACAAAATGCACAGCAAGTGTGGCATGAGTACGAAAATAACGTGTACTCAGTAAGTATCCCGCCTA
This sequence comes from Nicotiana undulata, assembly GCA_005239495.1. NCBI lineage: Eukaryota > Viridiplantae > Streptophyta > Magnoliopsida > Solanales > Solanaceae > Nicotiana > Nicotiana undulata. The sequence goes on along the minus strand of ML292359.1, from coordinate 126,499 downwards.
ACCTTAGAGAGGTAGTGACGAGAGGTCAAACTAGACACTTGCTATAAGTCAGATAAATATAATCAGGTGAGGTGCTAGGCATGAGTATCATATGAAATCAGTTTATAACCAGGGATAAGAAACATCAAACTTATTTCACCTTTTACACATCATTTCTTCTTCATTTAAACTGGCATTTCAACTTTTCCTTAAGCCGATAAACATGTATAAGTCACAGGAAATACGCAATGTTTATCATGTATAAATCACAAAAATACGCAGTATTTATCATGTATAAATCACAGGAAATACGCAACATTTAACATGCGCAATCAAAATGCCGAGGGTCGAACGACGCGGACCAACAATAATAAACTGTGCACTGCCGAGGGTCGAACGGCTCGAACTATAGATGCATTTATCTGCCCCACTCGCGAATCGATCATGCGACACGGTTATATATAAATATAGGGTTATCCTGCTCGCGAATCATACATTTGACTCAGGTACCCATAGATACACATAACATAATAAGTCCACATTTTTATCAAAGGAGCAGTTACCCGGGGAAAGTGGAAAATTCTCTTTTAAAAGAACACGAAAATAGCATTTAGATCTTTGTTTGAAATTCATTTGCCAAGTTCAATAATATTCATTAATATAACCTTATCAGGAACACAAGTATCCACGGAGGATTCAATTCTCTTTATAAATGATTAAGAAAGGTACACTCTAGCCTTCTTAGGGGATAAATTACCAATTAAATAGCATTATTAGTCTAATATCATTGGCAGGATCACATGTACAACACGTAAGGCATGCTAGTGGGTCCTAGACTACCCGGACATAAGCATATTAGCAGCTATGCACGAACTCCCATTTCCTTGTGCGTACGTAGCTCCCACAATTAATAGCATGTATTCATTTAGTTCACCTATGGGGACCATTCCCCTTCACAAAGTTAGAAAGGAGACTTACCTCGCTCCAAAATTCCATAGCCGGCTTCCAAGACCTTCCGACGACTCCAATTGATGCACAACGCCCCAAAACTACCAAATAATGGGCAAAGCAATGAACATTCACTCTATACTCGCAACAAATTCAAATTATATGATTTCCCAACTCCGCTTAATGAATTGACCAAAATGCCCTCGGGCCCACGTGCCCGGATTCCGAAATTTCTCGAAGATAAACTCTACCAGTAGCTTTACTAGTTCAAATATACAATTTACTCAAATAATCATGCTCAATTCATGGCTAAAATCCAAACTACCAAATTTCTAGGTTTTCTTCAGTTTTCCCAATTTGCCCACAATTTTCATGTTCAAATCCATGTAATAACCTTGTATTTTACTTGGAAATAAGTAGAAACAACTTACCTTATGATCCTTGACGAAATTCCCTCCTTGAAGCTTCTTAAAATCGCCCATACCAAATGAAAATAGGAGGAGAAATGACATGATTCTCGTTTAAAAACATTCTGCCCAGGCCTCATTTCCGCACCTGCGGCCTCCTGCTCGCACATGCGCTCCCGCAGGTGCTCCCAAACTGTCGTACCTGCGGCCTCCTCAGCTCCAGCCCAAAATATCGCACCTGCGGCTCCCAAAGTCGCACCTCGCGGCTCTGCACATGCGGTCAAAGCTTCGCAGGTGCGGTCACACCAGATGACAGTAACTTCAGCTCTTCGTCAACTCCACATTTGATCCGTTAACTACCCGAGGCCCTCGGAACCCCTTCCAATTACACCAACCTTGCCCAAAACATGAAACGGACTTGCTCTAGGCGTCAAATCACATCAAACAACATCGAAACGACGAATCTCTCTCCAATCCAAATCTTTAAGAACTTAGAATTTCAAACTTCTACATCCGACGCCAAAACCCATAAAATCACATCCGATTGACCCCAAATTTTTCACACAAGTCATATTCGACATTACGGACCTCCTCTAACTTCCGTAATCACATTCCGACCCCGATATCAAAATTTCCACTTCCGGTCGGATTCTTCAAAAACCTTCAATTTTCTATCTTTAGCCAAATGACTTCAAACTGACCTCCGGACATCCGAATTCACTTCCGATCGCGCTCCCAAATCCAGAATCACCATACGAAGCTATTACCAGACTCATAATCCCAAACGGACATCAATATCTCTTAAATGCTCTTCAAGCCAAACTTAGGAAATTCCTTCAAAAATGCTAACTTCCACAATATACGTCGAAACGCTCCCGGGTTATCCAAAACCCGATCCGGACATACGCCCAAGTCCTAAATCATCATACGAACCTGTTGGAACCTTCAGATCCTGATTTCGAGGTCGTTTACTCCAAATTCCAATCTTAGCCGATTCTCCCAACCTAAGGCTTCCGAAATGAGAATTTCCCTTTCAATTTAACTCCGAACTTCCCGAATTTCAATTCCGACCATACACGCAAGTCATAATACTTGAAACGAAGCCGTTCATGGCCTCAAATAGCTGAACGATGTGCTAGATCTCAAAATGACCGGTCGGGTCGTTACATTCTCCCCCACTTAAACAGGTGTTCGTACTCGAACGTGCCAAGAACTTCTCTTGAGTTATCTGAAATCACTATTTAACACCTCGTGCACCTGCCCGTGCTGCCAAAACCCAGTTGGGAACATAATCTTGATCAAATCTGAAGATATCTTCCTTTATTCGTACAATAAGCTCTGAACTCAGTTCCAACACCGGAAATTCTCGGCCAGGCCTGTTTCTAATATACGAACACCGTATCAACTACCACGCGAGGCACCAGAACACAACTGCGTACCTTTGCTGAATCGGAACCATACACCGCATAATCCATGATCTAACCACAATGACGCTCCCTGAACCTTAATACCCAAAATTCTACGAATCTGACGCTCTCAATGCACCTTATGAGATATATACATACATTCTTCTATAATGCTGACGATACCACCACAACGCAGGGGATGTGTAGAAATTCCTAACCAACTACAAGGTTAACCAAACATTGAAATCTTTTGTCTCGACTTAGATCATCATCTCATTGCAGACCAAATAATGGTGATAGTCCTGTAGAATATTGAGAAATAATTTTTTCTGTTAATAAATATGTTAATTAATATCTTTTACTGTTTTATATGTATTTTTGTGAATGTTATGTGATTAAAATGTATTTCTTGTTTATACTTAGTTTAGATTATTTATTAGCGTAGTAAAATGTAGAACCTTCTAGCGTAGTAAAATGTAGAGCCTTTTAGCGTAGTAAAGTGTAGAGTATTTTAGTGTACAATCCCTGTAGTTTAAGTATCTCTTATACTGGTAGATGAAATACAAACTTTGTACAATTAAATAATTACAAATAAAAAAATTTAATTATAAAACAAACACACAAAATTATAAAAATATTGAAATTGACACACATAATTATTCATGATAGTTTGGTGCTACTGGTCTCAAATATCGAGCCTGGAACCTATAGGTATATACTTTGTCCAATCAAATAATTAAAAATTAATAATTTAATTTATAAAACAAACACACAAAATAATAAAAATATTTAAATTGACACACATAATTATTCATGATAGTTTGGTGCTACTAGGCCTCTAATATCGAGCTTGGAACACATAGGTATATAGTTTGTCCAATTAAATTATTAAAAATTAAAAATTTAATTTATAAAACAAACACATAAAGTTATAAAAATATTGAGATATATGGTGCGTGCGCAGTATTTGGACATGCTGCAGCAACTCACGAGTTTCAATCCACAGAACGAGACTGCCTCGTCGGGGGCCAGTCAGATGAGTTTGACCGCTATTAGACAACACCTGGAGATACTCCACCCCGACATCACCGGCGATACACACGAGCTACATATTATCCGGTATATGAGGTTGTTGTTGTTTCTTCTATTTGGGGGGATCTTGTTCCCAAACACTGCGGGGAACCTAGTCAGCCTGCGATTTCTTCATCATCTTCATTTTCTAGATGAGTTAACCTTTTATAGCCAGGGTGCTGCTGTCCTCGCGTACATGTACAAGCAGTTGTGCCGGGCGAGCATGGGTAGCGGCGCAAGTCCATACTTGGGACCAACGAGATCGCATAATTCCTCCCCCACCTACACAGATCCAGGCGGAGACTATTCATATGTATACGTCTTGGTACCTCCATGTTACCCGACTTTTATCGGGAATCCCATTCATCAGGCTGGAGGTCGGTACATTTCATATGCTGATCGGCACGAGGCCTTGGTATGTTTTCTGTAATTGTTAATTATAACTATAACTTAGTGCAATATATGTAGTTTATAACTTAGTGCAATATATGTAGGCTATTGGACTACATATAGTCTATCAGATGGGACAACACATGCAGGATCATGTCAGCGATCCTGCGACCGCCTTGCAGGATTACGGCCGTCGATTTGTAGAGGTGGGTGCCCAGACACTGCAGTGAGCCCGAGAGGATCAACGCTTGGGACATGAGCCTGATTATGTGGATCCAGGGTAGTACGAGCAAGGCAGGGGTGTGGCACGAGGTGGTGGTGCCCGACGAGGTGGGGGTTTCGGACGAGGTGGTGGCCAGCAAGGGGGCGTTGAGGCCCCTGCTGATGATGTCGCTACTGATCTGCCGGGTGGCCTACATGAGACGGACATGCCGTCATACAGCCTTGGGATGCATCTCTTTCCAGGGACTTCGCAGCTGACCCTGTCAGGTCCATTATTGATCACGGGCACGGACCTTCCTAGAGTGGATGGGATACATACTTCCCAGGCCCATCTACCGCTGCTGAGGATCGGCCGACCCGAGATTTACATAGTGGGCGCCGGCTGAGTTATGGCTCATCATCACAAGCGCATGTATGGTTTTCTTAGTATTGAATTTAAATTTGTTTTTATTCTTCTCATTTATTTTCCATAACTTTATTAATTTCCTTTTTAAGGCTTCATGCGATGCTGACATGGCTGCGACAGATGATTATATTCAGGATCCCGATGAGATCATGGTAAGACAATTTGAATTGTTGTGACTTATTATATACTTTCCTATACTAAGCTTTCTATTCTTATGTAGGTTTCTACTGGACCGACGACCCCTTCTACCGATACTGCCAGCACCACTGATGATCATCCTGCGGCGCATTCGGCTAAGGAGGCAACTTGATGATGACAATCCCGATAGGGTACCCGGGCAGGATGTGATGCGCCTCAGGCCAGCGGCTGCATTGAAGCACACTGGATGCGCGACACATTGGCTTTCTTTCCTTTTTTTTTGTATTTGATGTAAATAATATTTTTGTATACATTAAAAATAATTTTTATATAATATGTGCATTACTTTTTTATTTCCCCGTTCTTTAGTTAGTTTCATACTACAACACAAACACAAACATTAAAACTTAACTTCCAGTACAACTAATGAAAATAAAGTTCAGTACAACTAACTTAATTAAATTTCAGTACAACTAATAAAAATAAATGACAAGGAAAACATAAAAATAAAGTAGTACACTAAACACATACATGTCAATGTTTAGTCCCTGCCGCCCATTATTCTCTGCTCCAACCACTTAATTAGTTCTTCCAACCTATTTGTTTTTTCTTCCACCTCTTTCAGTTTTTCCTTAACCTCCACAAGTTCCCGTTTATGTTATTTTTTACGTTCCCACTATTTTAAACACAAATTATTAAGATACTACAATGATTCGTTGTAGCATTCCTGATAAGAGGGTTCATGAAACTATAACTAAAAATTGCAGATAGGTTCATCGGGAACCTTATAAAACTTGTTCATACAGTGCCAGTAGCGGCGTCCAACTTCACCATTATCCCAACAACTACTGATCATGCATTTTTGCCGCACTCGCACCTTGGTGCATAAAGAGGTTTGAGCCATTTTTTTGAACGGAAGTTAGAATTTTTTTTGAATGGATTTTCATAAAATCCTAACCCCTTTATATAAGGAAATGGTTAGCCGGGGGGGGGGGGGGGG